>PVKM010006421.1:0-44309 GCA_004027735.1 Carollia perspicillata | reverse complement strand
GAGGAATAGGGGTTATGCCATACAGAATTGCTTCACATTTGAATGCAGCTACAAAATCTATGTAAGACTGTATTGACTTCCTATCATACTGGGTTCTAGAATCTCTGAGTAAAGGTAGCATGGGATATTCTAAACCATAGATCCTGTGCTTTATTCCTTGGGAGATTCTTGCAAAGTGCCTGGTGCCTGTGAAGTTTCCTGAGGCAGAGGCTACTTTTACAAGAAGAATGGTAAAGCAAGGTCTTGAGAAGGGAGAGGATCTATAACCATTACAAACATCTCAAACATGATTCATCCAAACTAAATGTTTGATTTTTGCCCACAAACCTTTCTTCCTCTTGTGTTTCCCATTTGGATTATTAGTATTACATTCTTAATTATTCAAGGTAATTTTTTCTCCCTCACTTGCTGCTATTTCTACTTACAAAATATATCTTTACCCTTCATCTTCAACTGCCGCCACTCTTGTCCAAGAGGGCATGATGTCCCATTCAAACTATGGCAATGGCTTAGAAGAGAGAGAGATAGTCTCTCTTCTCTTCGGTCTATTCTATTCTTTATTTTACTCAGGAGACAAAGTAAACTTTGGGAGGAAGATGAGAAAAAATATTTCTCCTTTGCTTAATAAACCTTTTAATAATCTAGTGTTTTCCTTAAAATAAAATTCAAATTCTTCAGCCTGGTGGGCAGGTCCCAGGGTCATCAGTCTGCACCTGAGTCATTATTGGCGTCCTGAGGCCTTTTTCCCCTTGTTCACTAGGCTGGCCTCTGTGGATTTCTCTCGAGTCCAAACATGTCAAGCTTTCCCTAACTCACTTGGTTGCTATCATTTATAGCCCTATTTAATATGGTCTCATTATTCATTTACCTATTATTTCACTCATTCATTTATTCACTAAATGTTAAGTGGGTTCCTACTACATGCCAGACATTTTTCTAAGTGCTAGAGGTGAGACATTAACAAAAAGAAGAAAAAAAAGTCTACTATTAAGGACCTTATATTCTAATGATAGGGTGATAAGGGAGAAAAATAAATTAATATAGAATGTGTCAGATGTTGGCAAGTGCTTGGAGAACAAAAGAAACCTGGCTGAAAGGACTCAGAAATGTTGGGAGGATAGAGGCTTCTGTTTTATAGGGTGGAATAGTTAAGTTTGTCCCAATTAGATTATGTTTGAGCATGCACTCAAAGGAAGTAACGGAGAGATTTATGAGGCTAGCTGAAGAAAGAGCAGTTAAGCAAAAGGAATAGCAGTAGAAATGCCCTGAGGTGAGCGAGGTCTTGAGATGTTTGCATAACAGTGAAGAAGCCAGTGTGGCTAAAATGGAGTGACTTCTGAGAAAATGTCTGGAGAGGAGAAGAGAGAGAGGAAACTCTATGTAGTAAATTCAGGCCTTCACTTTTGTAGAGTTTTTAGCAAAAACTTGATGAGATCTGACTTATGTGTTAAAAGAGTCATTCTGAGTGCTCCGCAGAGCACAGGCCCTAAGGAGGCCACAGCTACCATCCAGGATTGGTATGGCTGGGACCTGGGCCAGAGGGGCAGCAGTGGGGATACTTGGGAAGTAGTTTTAGTCTGGAAATAGTTAGAAGGTAGAACTGAGAGAATTTCCTGATGGATTGGCTGTGATTGTGAAAGTGTTAAAAAGGATTCCAGAGTTCTGGGGCTCAGCCCTGGAAGATGAGAACAATGTCAGAGGAGGAAATTTAGTGGTGTTGGGATGTAGAATTAGGAATTCATTTTTGCACAGGTTAAGAATGAGATGTCAGTTAGAAATCAATAAAGATTTGAGTAGGCAATTGTATTTTGACTCTGGAAATGAGAGGAGGGTCCTGACTGGAGGTATATATTGGATCACCATCATTAACATAGAGATAATAGTTAATTTCTTGAGCTATGTTAGATAATTGAAGATAATTTTTAAATAAGCTGAAAATTAAAGAAGTATGTTCTATTCCTCATATAAAACAAAACAACTAAGATTCTTGACTATTTTAAGACATCAATATAAAAATATTTAAAAAAAACAAATGCAATGAAATAATTTAGGGAATGAAAGAGATAATTAAAAATATATTTGGTTACATATATTTGAGATTTATATTATAGTTAGTCTATAAAATAAGAATAGGATTCTATGAAAAAGGAGTAAGAAATGGCCCATAAGCTAAAGTCTTGCCAAATGTTCAGTCAGATGAATAAAAATAACCCACAAGACAGCATAATATTTTAGAATAGTACGGATAGAGAAATGATCTTAAACGCTTCTGCAGATAAGGAAAAAATAGATTAAAAACAAATGGGAATTGGACTGGCAACAGGAAATGCTTCAGAGATAAATGAAAATGATATTAAACCCTGAATTTTGTAGCAACAAACACTATTTTTAGCATTCAAATGAGCCTCTCCTTCACTCTTTATTAGAATGTTACTTAAAGTAATAATTTGGTGGGAGGTAAAAAAATTGAATTTCAAGATTTGTTACTTTTTTTGAAAATGTGGAACTTAAGGAAGTGGTAAAGATAATTAACACATACACAAATAGAAAAGCAATTGCTAACTCTTGAAAAAAGTAGAGTACAAAAAAGCTATACAAGAGAAAAATCCAACTAGCCCCAGACAGTGAACAAAACTTCCAGCAGAAAACATTTTCAGCATTTAGAATCAATCTATGCATACAATGATAATCAATTATAGAGAATCAACTATGAATATTATCAACTGGAAATATAAAAGTAGAGCTGATCAAAATTAGAAGCTAGGAATTAGGGAAGCATAAGTCAAGGGGAAGATAGACACACATATAATCTTATCCTAGAGCAATTGTGTCTATATTTTGAAATAAATAAAGTTATAAAAAGATTATTTAATTATAAAATTAACCAAATACAGGAACTAATAATATTACCATATTGGGGAGAGTAAGGTAAGAGTTAATATCAATGGCATAAATATATTATGTCCTCTCATGGCTCAAGAGCAAGATAATGAATAAGGTCTAAATTTGATAAATTAAAAGAAACTGGTGGCATAAGTGTATTATTCATAAATATGGTTCCCACAAAATACAAAAATCATTAAATAATGAAAATTATTTAAAATAGTGAATTATAAGTAGGAAAATCAAACTTAGGATGAGTAAGAAAAAGAAAACCAATGATTTTCATCATAACTCATTTTGCATATTTTGATTTTTGTCCATGTGTGCACAGTAATTTAATAAAAAAAGAATTTTAGTTTTAAAAGGAAAACCAAATGTTAAAAGCATTATAAACGTTTATTAAGGGACTGCTTTTGATATGAGTTACTGTTAGGTATCTCACCTGAAGTTATTATAAAAAACTTGTGTATAATATGTACAAGTTATCTGATTTTTCTGGTTTTTTACTTCATAGATATGTAGTCCTTCCTCTGGAATATTGTTGAGAGGTTTTGATATGCTTATGAGAATGGTATAAAAATATGCTAATAGAATACCTTCCTGTTCTTGTTCCTCATTCCCCAGAATTGCAAAGCTCATCATCCATAGCTCTCTTTTGTGTCAGTTTGGATTTGTTATTGGATACACTGGAAGATTGCCTTTCACATGCGCATCCTATGCTCTTCCTGTGAATACTAAATGGAGGTAGTGGTGGGTACAATGTATATTTTAGACTGCACTTAGAGTGTAAATACTAGACTACTAAATTTTCCACATAGTTATGCAGAGCTTTTCTTGGTTCAGAATGGCTAATGTCTTGGAATACATTGGAAGGAAGAAAAAATATCACCTCTTCGGCTAATGTGGGTTGTGTTGGTGTCTATTAGGCTTGCCAGTTTCATTCTCGCTAAGATGTCACTGTGAAAAAGGGAAGGCTTCAGGAGGGAGTGCTTTGCAGGGCTACTGCTCTATGCTGACCCTTCTCTCCATTTTTCATGTTACCTTCACAACGGAGCAATTTTTCCCTGAGCAACGAGAAAGTAAAGGTCTCAATTTCCCCCCTATGCCTCTGGCAGAAGACTATGAACACTCTTCTTTGCTGCCTTTGCACTTTGGGTTTCTGTCTATCTGAGATTTGTGAGTGCATATTTGAAAGGCTTTGTTTTCTGTAATTCTAGTTCTGGTACTTGGTGTACAGATATTCCCTTAAAAAATGCCACCTGTCACCAAAATATTCTTGTGCGGTATATGACAAAGATTCAATTTGACTATCACTACCCTAAAGAGAGAATAAATTATGTTTACATTTTATAGAGCAGGTTAGTTGGTTAGGCACTTCCCTGAACAAGACAGTGATAGGTGTGTGATAGGTTTTATTAATCAGCATACCCTCGAACTAAGATCTCCAAACTAATTTCTCTGAGGGAAATTCACAGAGCCTTAAGTAGAGTTTTCACAAGTAAATGCAAACCGTCCTCTTCTGTGTTCTTTTTTAAAAAGATTTTATTTATTTACCTTTAGAGGGGAAGGGAAGGAGAGAGGGAGAGAAATATCAATGTATGGTTGCCTCTCGTGCGTCCCCTGCTGGGAACTGGCTTGCAACCCAGGCATGTGCCCTGACTGGGAATTGAACTAGAGACCCTTTGGTTCACAGGCCCGCACTCAATCCACTGAGCTACACCAGCCAGGGTCTCTTCTGTGTTCTTACCTAGTTTCACTTACCCTCATTGCAGTTCCTCTCTGTATTCACCTAGAATCTTTAACTTGAAGGATTCAAATACATTAAATGTTTAGTGATTATTATTTTTCAACATGTATTTATAAATAATAATGATTAATTAATCATTAACAATACATGTTGAAAAGGACCCAAGGCTGAGGGCTCAAAGGATTTGACCATTTTTATTTTCATTTTTTCCATTTTCAGTGAGTATTTTTATTATTTATTTAATAGATCACCAACTTCATCTTCCTCCCTCCCTGCAACTGGAATTTCATCTTGTTTTCATGCCGAGTAGCAAAACAATGACAAAGCTAATCACAGTAAGCTACTCCAACAGAAAATTAAGCTAACAGTTTACTTTAACAGGGAAAATATAAATATGTGCCATGTAGAATGCACAATGGTTTAGCCACTAAGAAACTCCCATGCGACCCTGAAGAATGTACTCAAATCCAGGTGCAATAAAGATGAGCTGACATGCTGCTGCATAGCTGTGTTAAGTATTCCTGGGCTGCATCTCTTGGCCACTAGCTGAGTGGTTTTTTTTTTTCAAGATTTTATTTATTATTTTTAGAGAGAAGGGAAGAGAGGGAGGAAAGCATCAATGTGTGCTTGCCTTTCATGCACCCCCTAATGGGGACCTGGCCCACAACCCAGGCATGTGCCCTGACTGGGAATTGAGCCAGCAGCCCTTTGGTTCACAGGCCGGCACTCAATCCACTGAGCCACAACAGCCAGGGCACTTGCTGAATCTTGACACGGGGGAAGATTTTAGCTAATACCAAATAGAGATGTGGAGAGCACTAAGTTGAGTTAGGGGATGTGCACAGGAGACAAAAGGCAAGAAAAATATGAAACATTGTTGAGAGCATCCCCTCCAGGACTACCTGCCAGAAGCTCCAAACTGGCACTACCCCCAGTGCTGACATGGCTGACTCTGTCCTGCATGTTCCATTTGGGGCAGCAAGTGGCAGTGTCTCCACCACCTATGATGGTCATGCAGCCCCTGGAAGTGGCTTTCACCACCTTATCCACGAGGGCTTTTGGACAAAAGCTTCCATTCAAATATCCCCACAGGTCCATTCCACACAATCTGCTTGGCCCTAGCGACAGCCTCAGCATGCTTCTTGCTGCTCTCAGGACCTTTGAGTTTTAATCCTTTTGATCTCATGAGTCTCTTTATGACTTTAAGTCTCCTTATGCATTCTAATCACCTGAGGATGTGGTTGATAACCCCTATTTGTTATCCAAGTTCTATGTGGGAGTTTTCCCTTTGTCTTAGTCACTTTGTGCTGTGTCGTAGTCTATGTAGCATGCTATAACAAAATATTATAGGCTTGTTAATAACAAACATTTATTTCTCACAGATCTGGAGGCTGGAAAGTCTAAGATGAAGGGACCAGGAGATTTGGTGTTTAATGAGAGACTCCAAGATTCCTCTAAAAATCATCAAATCAGTTATAGGTGAGACTAGAGATATTGAAACCAGAAAAAAAAGCAGTGTTCATGCTACTTGTCATTACCAGAACCAATAAGTAGAGACAAGGGTTGAGTCTTTATGGGTGCTTTATAGGACAGCCTCAAAAGCTGTCCTAATATCTCATTTCAAACCAACCTTTTTATAAGGAGAAAAAGTGTAGGTAAGTGGTGTGGAAAGAAGGTTAACTGGGTTACAGTTACAGTCCAGCTGGTGATTTTCCTAGTACTTCTTTATCGGATCAACAACTCTTTACCTGCATCACAGACTTCTCTCCCTGGAACACAATGGCTCAGATGGCATCCCCATCACTTGCAGATCCCCGGAAGGGGGTCTTCCCCTTCCAAATGAAGGTTGAATTCTTTGTTGACTTCCTGGAGTCATGTGGTAATGCATTCCAGTTCCTGGAATAATAGCTTTTCACATGTTCTATTCAATTAAACCTATCAACTAAGGCTAAAATCTTTAACTCTTGAGTTCCCCTATCAATATGATTCATGCTGAGGCAAAATTTCTCTCTACCTGTGAAATCGGGGAGGGTAAGTACTTTTAAAATACAGTAATGGGATAGGCACAGGATAGATATTCTCATTCCAAAAGGAACAAACAAGAAAGAAGAAAGGGGTGATGGGTCCTAAGCAAGTTCAAAATGTAGCGAAGACCATACCATTAGATATTAGCCTTTGAGAATAATACCCTTTGGCTTGATGTTCTCCAGCTCACCTTCTGAACCCACTTGGAGGGCAGTATCACTTCCAGGGCTTGGTGGAGCAAAGGGAGCAGTTCTGCCCCTTTGGCCTAGTGAGTCCTGCCCTTTTATTTTTCTTTTTAAGAATTTATTTATCTATTTTTAGAGTGAGAGGAAGGGAGGGAGAAAGAAAGGGAGAGAAATATTGATATGTGAGAGAAACATCGATCAGCTGCCTCCTGCTGGCCCCCAGCTGGGACCCCAGTCCATAACCAAGGCAAGTGCCCTGACCAGGAGTGGAACAGGCAATATCCCAGTTTTCAGGGATGATGCCCAACCTACTGATACATACCAGTCAGGGCGACTCCTGCCCTTTGAAACAAAAGTGGAGGCATCCTTGCTCTCCTGGGCCTGGGATGGGGATAGGAGCTTTGATGATCTGAGTCATCTTTGGGGTCCTTCTTTTCTTGAAAGGTAACACATATTTGCAGGCTTCCTTTATTTTATCTCATTTTCTCAATTTCCTTTAATCTCAGCAGTATTTCTTTGGTATAATCCTATCTCAGTTTCTGGCTGCTATTGAGATGAAATCTGTGGTTCACATCCACAGTACTTGAAAACCCAGGAGAGTCAGTGGTATCATTTCAGTCTGCCTCCAAAGGCCTAAGAACTAGGAGAACTGGTGACATCACTTCATCATGAGTCAGAAGATCTGAGAACCAGGAAAGCAGATAGTGTAAGTCCTACTCCAGGGGAAAGAAAAGATTAATGTTCCAGTTCAAATACTGGGGGTGGGTGGGGAAAAGTGGGGACAGAAAGATAGAGAGGGAGAATGTGAGAATTTTGCCTTCCTCTGCATTTTTTTGTTATACTCAGGCCTTCAAGGATCTGATGAGACCCACCCATATTAGAGAGGGCAACCTGCTTTACTCAGTCTGTGAATTCAAATGCTAATCTCATCTAACAACATTTTCAGACAAACCAAAGAATAATATTTAACTAAATATCTGGCTATCCCATGGCCCAGTCAGTTGATACTTAAAAGAAGTCATCATATCTGTATATTTTATTAAATCATATAATTCCAAATATACCATTGACAATGAAGTTTTGGGTTTTATTTAGAACCTAGGCTTTCAGAACTATCAATTCTCCCAATTTTTTTCTACCAAGCAGATCTTGATTATAGAAAAAGAATCATAAAATCAATTATGTAAGATTCTGCACCAATCCTGATTATAGACTTCTTTAAAATATTAAGCCTATTTTGGAAAAGTTTATATTGTACCAATAGCTATAGAAAACCAAGAATGCTTTAGAAGCCTTGTAGAAACATCAACTTAAAATAAGCACTAAGCTTTTTCAGGATAGTTTAGGGAATTCATTATACTTCCCTTGAAAATATCAAACTCTAAAATAATAGCATATGGTTTTGCAAAGATTTATTTCTAAAATTAAATGGTGAGGGCTCTTTTCCCCTTGAACATGTTTGGAAATCATTCCTTTTTAGCCTGTAAATATGTACCCATATTGAAATATTATACAAATCAAACAAAATCTTTTTTCTTACTAAAGCAGGAGTGGTAATAAAGTTGCTCCCTGTATACGTACCATCAAACAGAAGAGAGTACTGTTGGATGTACAGTTATATTTCATGTGACATTTTTGTCCCAAATCACTCAGTTATGAAAAAATTAATAGTTTACAATTTCAATCTTTGGTTTAGATAAAGTCATGACATTCAGGATTTAGTTGAAATAATAATTTAGAGAAGCAAAGTAAAAATATACCCCTCAAACAAAACAACAATGCAAATATTATAGATATGGGAAAGTTTGGAATGTTTCAGATTTCCCAGGTAAATAGCAGACATTTAGAAAGGATTGTCATGTAAACTCTATGTAGTATCCAACTGGTTATCTTAATTTTTTTAGGCCACCTTCTAAGTAAAGGCAATGGGCTCTCTTGCATTCACCCTTTCCTCTTTGACCTTGGTGCTTTGCTGTAAAGGCATTTAGCAACTGCTGCCATGTGATGGCAGAAATACCTGATTGGGCAAGTGTGCACTTTATGAAATGCGATATGGCATCAATCATCATTAACCCAAATATCCCTATCACATGCAGGGCCTGACCCCATCACATCTGGCTTCCTGTTTGAAAACCCTTCACTGTGTGGAGGCTTTGCTGATAACAAGGCTCAGAATGATCTCTAGGCAATGGAAACTGACAGAAGATGAATTATCTGTCACTCAGAAGGATGCCCTGACCATGGAAACAATCAAGTACAACTGTCCATTATTATTATTTTTTCCCCTTGGCTTTCTTTATTTCTTGGATTAGTTTCTAGCTCAGCATCTGCTTTAAATGCCTATGGACAATCTCAAGAGAAAATATGAAACAGAGGACTCACAGTTAAATTAGTCTTGGTTGACAGTGAAAGCAATCTTTTTCTCTTTGTTGCCCAAATAATATTTCAAATCATAACACATTAATTTTTCCAAGCAGGCATTGAAAAGTACACATACACATTGTGGGGGTGTCTTAAGAACAAGATTTTTGGTTAGCTATTAAACGTCTGGACAGATTGTAAGTTTGAGGTTAGGAAAACACTGGTTTCATTCTCTTTCTGAAAAGTCTTGGGTAATTAGTGATATAGTATTAATCACTGACAATGGCCAGATATTAGATATAAAATATTGTATCATTTAAAATTGGTCAAAACATTATATTAATGTTCTAATTCTTCTGTGCATTAAGCACGATTTTAGTTTTTTTTTTTTTTTAAATAAAGAGACTGGTACCTGAATATCACTTACTTTTTGTCAAGCAACAGCAGAGCAGGAAGGTAACAGAAAAGTCTTCTTTTTGGCAATTCAGGATATTTTAGGTCTCTTTAAAATGGAAGGGAGTGAGTTTGGTGATGATAAGAGGTCAAATCAGTAAGTAATTATTGCAATTTTATCTGTGCATGAGCAAGGAGGACATTTGAAAATTTAAATCACTAAGCAGAGAGTTAAATGGCCATGGGAAGGCCAATGGATTTTGAGAGGTTAAGAGAATTGTAAGGAGAATGATTCCTTAAAGATTTGTGTCTACATTAGGGTGCCAAACTCAGAAGCTGATAAGGGCTGGGAAGTAGTCTAGGTTAGTGGGGGTGTGAACAAGCTTTCTTTGCACATTAAAAATACAAGGATAGAATTATGACTTCATGTAACTATATGAATAAATCTCACAAACAAGATGTGGACAAAATATAGCATGCATGCAAGAAAGAGTGTATTCTGAATGATTTCATTTTCATAAAGTTCAAACCAACAGAGCAAGTCCATGGCATTAGAAGTAAAGATAGTAGTTCCCTTATGGGAATCGTGGATGGGAGGTGGCATGAAGGAGCTTCTGGGGCATTGCTAATATTATTTCTTGATCTGGTTGTTGGTTGCATAGAAGAATTAAATGTATGAATATTCACTGGGCTGTATGCATATGATTGGAGTCCTTTTCTGTCTATATGTTTTACTTCAATAAAAAGTTTAAAAAATATGTCCACACAAGTCTTCAAATCCACACAAATATTTGTCACCCTCTTTTTGAGACTTGCCACCTGAAGGTTTAATTTTCTTATTCTAACTTTTGATATTGGCATGAGTATGGAGAGCTGTTTCTTAGCCGTAAGGAAAATAATGTGTTACATTATGACTGTAAATGGGTACCGATATTGGGTCTTGGTGTCAAGAGAAATGAATAATGGGACCTGAAGACCATGGGAACTGGTGAGTCCATTCCCTCCCACAGAGCGCAGCTGCATTATTCTAGCAGATGTGCCATGTGGGTATGTGTGCTGAGGCCTGTCAGGTTTCCTACTTTTAATTAAGCTAGGAGTCTTGATTTTATTTGAAAACTTCAAATTTTCCATTTTTGGGTAATCTCTTGAAGCACTGTGATATGAGAGGGACCATTTTTGTAGGTCAGATTTGAACTCCAGTTTGATCCCTTTGGTGAGGGAGGGTGGGTTGACTTCTGGGCACTTGTGGGCTGTCTCTGGACAGGTGTTGAAAAAAATTTAAGACAAGAGGCATAAAAAAAAATAGAAGCAAGAAGGAACATACCTTTGCTTTTTGTTTGATTGAATTTTGTGTGTTATTTATTCCAGTATTAACGACAGCTTTTTCATTTAAACCACAGGGAGTTTACAAAACAGGGTGTGCCTTATATGTTCTGGCATTTCAAATTCAAAGAGTTGATGGAGTCTATGGCCCTCTTCATTTTCCACACTGCTTTGAACCTGTGTTCTCTTTGGTTCTTCCAAATTGGCATTTATTGGTTGCTCACAATATTCTAGGCACTGTGCTAAGTATTCAGCAGTATATTCACACTTATTGTCCAGAGCTGTGATTGTCAATAATTTTGTGGTTGAAGAAACTGAAGCTTGCCTGAATTTATAATGTTAGTGATGATTAGGATTCAAACTAAGTTTGCCGAGCTTAAACTCTTATACACTAATCTGTCGCTAATCACAAATCTTATCACTGTATGTAGAGATATGTAAATAATTTTCATGCCTATATTATACATGAGGAAACTGAGGCACAGATCCACATGCTATTTGGTGGAGGAGGTTTGCCATAGGCCTCTTCCTTATTTTTATACTCTTTTCCCCATGACACTGAATGAAGGTCATCCAGGGAGTTGATTGAGTCTGAACAGATTTCTGTAACAGTGGACTCCTTTCTGTCACTTAGTAGTATCATTATCCTTTATTCAAGCGTATAATCTAAATAAAATCAACTTAATCTTAGATGATAAGATGTACCCCAAACAAGAAGTGCACTGATGTCTGATAAGCGTATTGAATGAGCATTCCTGATGCTCAGGATAACAGCTAATGGTGCATCTCCTCTCAGCTAGTGAGTTAGAAAGCCAGGCAGTCATCCAAATATGCAGATGTGTAGCCTTGTATAGGCAAAACCTCTGAATAACTGATACAGGTTTCACTTTGAATTATATTCTTTGGCACTGGACGGTGGCAGAGTATCTGGCAAATAAATGAACGACTTTAAAAAGAATTATTTCAATTTTGACCAACAACAGTCTTATTTTATGGTTTGCCTTATTAATCATATATTGTACTTATTTAAATTTTAATTGGTGTTTTTTAATTTTCTAATTTTCTTCTACTGAATGGTGATTAAGCTTCATGATTTTGTTTGCTAGATGGAATTTAAGTTATCTCAAAAATCAAACAGAACTTTTTTATTCCCCTTTTTTTCTATTCAGTCCAGTCAGGAAATCATGAAATATTTACTGCAGCTCTGAAATCCAAGAGTTGTAGAATGATCCCTTGAAATAGGCTGGAATGTATCAAACAAAGCATTTTATTTCTTTTCTTGCTTCCTAAATGTTTACAGTAAAAATAGAGAGACATCTTTGTTGTATTTTTGCTAAATTCATTAGGCCTTCCATTCACTCTGTTAATTGTCCCCTCCCATTGTGTGGTCCTAATGAAAAGAATCCATTTTTAACCAGCACCCTCCACTGTGGCCCTGATGTTACCATGGAAATGAAATAGCTTGTTCTGGTATTATCTGCTGTACATATTTACAGCAAATTAGGTAACACCTTGGCTTAAAAATCTTGCAATACAATAGGTTTTTATTTTTAAAGGACACTGACAATACCATTTTCCCTTCACATTGCTTTCTTGCCTTCTTGCTGTTAAGGTAGATGAGCATGAATCAGCAATTACCAGCACTGGGAAAGGTTGGCTGTTAGATGAGATTTTTCAATAATACATATTATATTCTATACATTACACATATATAACAAGTAGGAATGTATTAAAATATTTACAACATAAAAAGACAAGTTCATCTTATCTATTCTTCTTAAATCATAAATATGCATTATTTTCCTAGAAGGTATATCAAATGTATATGTATTTCTGTTCAATATTTGTGCATGCCTACTGGGTATCTGGTGCTGGTGCTATAAAAATGAATAAGATATATTTCCTGACCTCAGGGAGATCATATTCTGGAATATCAAATGACATAATTTGAATAAGAATATATAGTAAATATCTTCCAACTTGGGTATGGCCTGAAACTAGAGGGCAATATCACATTTATAGTCAGATGAAAGGTATAAAGATAAAATGTCAACAATCACCTTTTCCTCTTTAAATATAGTTTTTTCTTAGGTAATTTCATGCCATTGCTTAGGATGGCTACATCATGGAGGATCAGGGAGAACTTTCTCCTACATGTTCATACTTAACTCTCTGGGCTACCTGGAAACACTTGCATACCTTTCCTTTGTCTTTCTGTACCCCACAACAATTTTTAAACAATTTAATCTCTTAAACTTCTATTTAACTCCACATTGTGACACTAATGATGTTGTCTGACTCTCAGTTAAAATTCTCAATTCTTAACACCAATGTTTCTATACATTTTAAACTAGTCTTTACTTATTTCTTCTTGCTTTATAAACGGATATAACTTTTTTATTCAAGGCTAATATTCTCTACCCATGGGCTTGACTTTGTCTTCTCCAAACTTCTCTAGGCCCCAAAGCTCCATTTGACTGTGGTAAAATTGGCCCCCATATTGTCACAAGAGCAGTTGTAGCAGGACTTAAGGCAGTCCCCAAGAATCCTTGTGCTTCTGGTAAGACTAGGATTCCACAGCTTTGACACTGCCTAGAGCAGGATTTTAGGAAACCCCAGAGCTCCACGTGCTTTTGATAAGATCATTGCTCTCTATCCCTACTACCTGCCACTGTACTTCTCCTAGCATTACAGTGTTCAAGAGGCCAAGTGCAAGACAAAATCAAGTTGATTCCTTACATTTCCTAAGAAACCATCAGGACTAATTTTATCACACCTTACCTTGGGCACAAACACAAACCCAAGCCTCCTGGGACATGCATTGTGATTTTAGCATCCCGTGGCTCAGTGTGTTCCCGAATCTGAATGTCTCCCTTCCCCATTTGCCCACACTCCTTCTCTATGTTCTCTACAAAATGTTGTTTGCTCTTAGATTTCATCACCTTTTGTTCTAAAGGAAGCCTGGATATCCTCTTAGAAAAGAGCTCTCTGAATGGTAACATCTTTTTCTTCCATATTCCACAAGGCCCAGGGCGGGTTAGGTGTCCTCCTTGTTTCTTGTTGTCTTTTCCAGACACTGTCTGGTCCCTTTTTGTTAAAAGTTTGTCTGAAGCACATGACCGTAGCATCCTTTATACTTTGGGACACTCATTCCCTAAACTGCCAGTTATGTCTTCTCATTTGCTGGAGACATTAGTGATTGATTTTACTGTGCCTATTGTTTTTCTTAGTATCTGAAACACCCAGATAAGAACTGCAACAACTTGGACCCTCAGTTCCCTGACTGCTTTGTCTCTAATGAATGTGTCCTTCACTTATCCTCATTTACGTAACCCCTTGGTCATACTCTGAACTTATCATTACAAAGAACTTCATTTTTCACAGAATCTTGATTTCAGGTATTCCACTCACTAACTGTCAAATATTTCCGGCTTACTAATTTTTGTGCTTCCTACAATTCCTTTACCCCATAAGTTCCTCTGACGTACTACTTTCCCAGATTACATTGAACTGTTTATCACCATGACAGTTTCTTGAATTCACTTTAACTCTCTTCTCTCTCTCTCTTCCACTTTGCCTAGGGAGATGCCAACGTGGAGTAAGCCCTCCTTCCCGGCATATGTGCACCATAGCAGCCAAACACACCTGCAGGGAAAACACAAATGCTCTCACTGCTTTCATTTTGAAATCACAATCACAGCCTCACGAGTTTCCGCAGACTGCCTTCCTATCCTACTCCTCTTCCTCAACCAGTTTAGCTTCTCATTCTTTCAAAAGATTATCTCATATCTTTACCCCTTTTTGTAGGGTTTCAACATTCCTTTCACCTTCTCACTCTGAGCCAATGACTCTGTTTTTATAGCACTGAGAAAATAGAAATAATCGGAAGACAAATACCTCATTTTCTCGCCATAAAATCTGCCCTCCCCATGCATTGAGATGTATCATTATTGCCTATCTACTTTTCCCCATGGATGAACTCTACATTTGTTCATTGGAGCATGGTCCTTCTGACTTATTCAATAAAATTATTCCTACAATTTTATTTCCTTTTTTGTTTTAAATACTATTCCTGCATAACAAAGTCCTCTAAAACTTGGTGTCTTAAGTGTTTTGTTATCTCTTATAAGGTCCTGTGGATCAGAAAGTGATCAGCTGGGTGGTTCAGACCAAGGTTTCCCTTGTGACAGCAGTCAGATCATGGTAGGAACTAGTGAAATGGAGCACAGGTTCAGAAGCTGGGGATTGACCACCTGTCATTTCATATAGACTCAGAACTCTGTCTATGGGAACTCTGCCTGAGGTGCTTCGGGCTTCCTTACACCCCAGTAACTTTAGGAATTCAAAACGCTTACACGGCAGTTTAGGGCTACTGTAGGGCTGTTCCAGTGATCCAGGAGTATGTTTTATTATCTTTTTGGTCCACCTCAGAACAATAACATGTTTCACACAGCATCTGTTCTAGTCCTTTTGATTATAAGCCAGTCACAAACTATGCAGATTTGAGGGAAAGGAATATAAACCCCACTTTTGATAAGAGGAGTGTTAAGGTCATATTGCAGAACACCATGTGGGATGGGACATATTGTTCTCATTTTTGGAAAGTAAATCTCCTGCATAAGTAAGTGAATATTTTCTTTGCTACTGAAGTATTGCCATCCACATACAAATATACTACAAAAGCATCCATTAAAGAGGAAAAAATCCCCATGTTCCTATGCCCCCTACCTGTACACATTTACTCTCTTTTATTAAAAAAAAATTCAAGGATTTTTCATTGCTCATTTTCATATTTGTAATTATGCTGGATCAGGTTTGATCTCTACCCCTCCACTAAAATACAATCGATGAAATCATCTATTGTTCAAGTCCAATAGTTAATTCTCATTTGACTTCATGACTTCACAATATTTGATACAACTGGTTACTCACTCCTCTTCTTGGAATATATTTCTTGTGTGATTTCCCAAACCCTGCTGTCTCTTGACTTTTTCCTGGTGGTTCATAATCCTTTTTGCTTCCCTGATCTATTCAAGTTGGAATTCATCACAGTTCATTCCTCAGTCCTCTTGTTATTATCTGTACATGTGCCACAGAATAACTCTCTGGTCCTCTGGCTTTAAATTTCTTGTCTTAGTGATGACCTGCCAGTTTTCAGTTCTGGTCTTAAATTCTGCCTGTGCTCTAGATTCACATGTCTGATTGCCTCCTTGACATCCCCACATAGTTGTTAAATAGGCATATCAAATTTGATATGTCTAATTAGAATCCTATTGTTGCTTTTCTTACCCCCCCTCAAACATGCCTATTTCTCAGATTTCCTTATTTTTAAAAGAGGGTGCCATCATTTACCCAGGGACTATGCAAACATCCAGGACTATTGAGTTCTCTCTTTCCCTCATCCTCCATAACCTACTCATCCCAAATCCTTGCAGTTATACTTTTAAAGTATATCCAGAATTAGTCAAATTCTCACTATTTCCACTGCTGCCATTCTAAGAAATGTATATTAAGCTAATGGTAATTCATTTGGATGGAAAATACATTTTGTCCATACCGCTTTTAAAATTATCTTTAAAAACATAATTAAAACAAATCTTTTGCTCATAATCCTTAAATGACTTCTCAATGTATTCAGAATAAATGCTGTGTCCATACTGTAAGCCACATGTTTGTTCCTGCAAATGCTCATCCCCATCCATCTCTCCTCCCTCATTTCGTGTTGCTCCCCAGACTTACTCACACCTTTCTAGTCCCTGTGGCCTTCTTGCTATTCTTTGATCCTGGCCAATTCCTCCCTTTCTCTGGACCTTTGAATTTATTTGTTTGTTTGTTTACTTATTTTTGCCTTGAACATCCCTATCCATTTCTAGTCTTCATTTAATTCTTTCATTTCCCTATTTTCTAGATTCTTCAAAGCTGACGGAAGACAGGTTCTTTCAAGTCCAAGATATGTAGTTATCCAGGTCATGAGACTAGAATTCTTTCAGGGGCCCTGCTTTCCTGTCACACATCAAAATCATTCATGGAGCTTTTTAAAAAATACAGAATTCTAGGCTCTACCATAGACCTATTGAATCATTACCATCAAAGGCAGGCCCCAGCATCCAGATGTAAACACGTCCTCCAGTGTTTCCTTTGCAGCCATTTGGTCTGTGGGTTTGCATTTGGAAGCCACCTTAAGAGCCTAAAGCATTCTTCTCTGATGGTTTCATATATCTTGTTTTTAATCCTGTTACCATTGTTTTGCTTATCCTTCCCATTGTAACAAATGCTCTCTTTGAAGATAAAAAAGGCAATAAAGTAGAATGTAAGACTAATTTTCTTTCTCATATTAACAATAAGGCATTCTCCAACTTCTGTGAATACCTTCTTTTTGTAATAGTGTATAAACTGAAAAATATGTTCTGTCATAACAAATTTCAAAAATTTCAACTTTTGTGAATTTTTCCTTTATTTCTGATATAACATCATTTGTATGCATGAAGCTTACATATATATTACCCTTAAAATCTAAGTTTGGATGTTGTCATGTATTGCTACATCTGTTTCTTCAGCGGGGTATATATCTTCTTTTTACCTCAGTAATATAATTTGGTTTTCACAATTGGTGTTTTGGTCTAATATGTTTCCTAATTGTCTTTAACATTTTAGAATGTTAGGCCTTGAGAACATGCATGCTTCTTTGATTTTTAAGCAATCTGTCTTGCCCTAGTTGAGAACATTTTCAACCTTTTCTGCATATAGGGATTCCTTTATAGCATCAGCATACTTAATATGCTCCATGTTGTAATAGTTACAGTTTTACTCTCTGTTAGTTGGAAGAGTCTGAGTATGTCTATGCAGTCATGAATCCAATTGTTGCATGCCTGTTATGGGTGTTTTAGAAATTGGTATATGAGAGTCATTGCTGGAATTATGAATAGAATGTGATAAAATAATCAAAACTTCCAGTCCCCCCTTGCTGCTCACAGGTTTCCCCCCAAATCATATAAACAACATGGAAATACCACTTTCTTTTTAATGACTTAGTACCTGTTGTCCTCAATGACAGTGTTGGCAAAGGCTAGGAGGGAGAAAAAGGACTATGTTTAAGTTTAAGGGAGTTCTCCTAGCGTCCTTCATCTGCTTTAATGGAATCTTTAATACTGGTCCTCTTGACTACCTGCATGGAAGAAACAGTGTGAAAATGGAACCACTGCTAGGACCTATCTTAAAGTTTGTCTACCCGTACAACTACATCAAATAAAGGAGTAGAAAAAGGAGAGGCATGGCTAGGCATTATTAGAGAAGGATTGTTCTGGCCAATTCTGCTTATCACATTGATGTAGGAGCCAATAATTTCAAGAGAAGACTAATACTGGCTTGAGACACTTTAAATGTGATAACATTGCTCACAAATATTTGTAGTCCAAGTAACGTCCTAAGCAATAACTAACTGGCTTAAGAAATGTGGCTGCCACATTTTCTGGCCAGCACAATGCCCTTCTTTCTAGCTTCTATCCATCTAGTCATGGCCTTATGAGGTTTTTTTGTATCCAGTAAGATATAAATGGCTGTCAGCTGAGTGGGGCTCCTTGGAATGCTTTTAAATTCCTGATAAAATATGACACATTCACTTGGAGTACTCCTTTATATCTGTTCCTTTCACCTCTTCCTCCCTAAAATGTAGAGATAGCAGTTATCTTGCAAGTATGAGGCCCCAAACCAATGGACTAAAAATGGAAGAGTAGAAAAATAGAAAGCTTTTGGTTTCTTGTTGGAAAGAAGAGCCAAAACAAGCCATTGTTAAACTTCAGACTTCTAGTAATGCTGTGTGAATAACAAATCTCTCCTGGTTTAAACTACTCTTAGTAGGATTTTCTGTTAATTGTAGAGCATACTCCTAAGGTGGACAGTCCTCTTCCCCTAGAGTGGATAGAGCAAGGTAGAAAGGGGCTGGGAGAAGAGGAGTCTGTAAGAAGTTAGTCTGCTTCTCTAGAAATTCTGCCTGCAATTTCGGAACAAGGTTGTTATCATATCTTATTTTTCCAAATTAAATACTTAAAAATGAAAACAATCACTGTATCTTTGTCTTTATTCTCAGTAACAAGCAGTCCAATGCCCTGTAATACTCTCGACCTTTCTCCTCTCCAGATTAGCAAATGAGACCTATTGATAATAGATTCTGCATGCTAGGTATTGCGATAAGGATGTGAAGATAGTAGAGGTAGCCTCTGTCTGGGAGGATTTCACAGCTTAGTAGGACAAACAAGAGAATGAACATGCATCTGGCATGTTTTATATATATATATATATAATATGGAAAAAAGAAGCCATGTCTAATGATGTCTGGGAAAGGGAAGAGGGTTGTAATAATTTCAAGATTTTTTGGCAGTAAGTTACAAAGTTAAGAAAATTTCTTTTGGTAATGTGTTTATAAGGGGTTAGACTATTTTTGTGTGATATATCTCAATGAATCTGGGGGAACTACTGAAGAACCCAAGGTTGGAATCAATCCTGTTTGACAGGAGAAATGATATACATAGGTCTTGTTAGTGTATTTTCTGAAGTATTCCAATTTTTTTTCTATGTGCTTGTGTATGTGTTATAAAATTCACACTCATACAGTATCATGTGGTGTGTATTGTTCTGTAACCAGCCTGTTCATTAAGCCATTTCTCATAACCATAATTTCATCACAAAACACATAGATATCTACCTGTTATCTCTTACAATAAATATAGACTGTTTCATAATAATATGAGTATAGGAACAATATATGATAACTTATCATATATTTAGGTTGTTCACAATTATTTGAATGAAACATCCTTCTACCTAAAAACACACTTTTATTTCACTGGGCCTTGGGAAAAAGGAATTTGCAGCAGTTCTGTAACCAATTCGCTTTCCCCTAGAGATGTACAGGAAAAAAGAATGACTGAATTAATTCTCCTGGCAAACATGCTAATGACCTCCTGGCAAACATGCTAATGACCTGATAAACCCACTAATTATATTTATTAACAGAAGGATAATGGTAATTTTTTATCTATGAAAGAATCTTTAGCAGGAAAAATCTATACTGTTGAAATTGCTTATTGTAAATACATCTGCAATTAACACTTTTATGGGGGATGGTGGCTTGCTGTGGAAGTTCACAGAAGCTGTATAATTAAGTAAGATAGCCCAAGTGGCATCCTGGTGCGAGTGATATGTCTGATACATTGCTCAAATGCTTCATCTCTTAATCTGGAGCCAAACTATGTCCTATTGTGAAAGAAGAAAGTCCTTTTTTTTTTGAAGCTGTATCTCAGGGTTTCCGAAACCTCCAAAGGAAGAATTCTTCACCTACCTTATTTAAAATCATTGGTGAAGTTTGATATTGGGTAACATCTATGGCTTATATAGCTTGATGTAACAGTATAATACTTTGTGTCGCCACAGATAAATTCGAGAAGGGGAATTCTTCTGTTTTAGGCACTGTGAAATCTGTAACTTGCTTATTGAACGGTCTAAACTTGGTAGGGTCAAACTACCTATTTTATGCTCTCTCAGATTTCGTTTTTTCCATTCCTTAGGGACATCTTAGAAGTTCCCTCAGCTTTTTTGTTACAATCACATATTTATTTAAAGTTCAGTAGTTTCCAGTAGAATTTAAAAGTCCAATTGCCTACCCAATGTATTGCAAATCTCCCTTTATCCTTGTGTCAGGTAGGCCTGGCGGACTTGGGGTAGAGAAAAAACAATGTCTGCTCCTAAGATATCCATTATACCTCTGTTTTCCCTCTTAAGCATCTCCTCTCTTCCAGCTAATGGTATAGGAAGGTATGATAAAAATTTTAAAAAGAGAGAGAGAAAGGTGTTTTTCTTTTAAATTAAGTTTGTGATTAGGGCATCTTTTGGCACTGCTGATGGTTTCTTTTCCCGTGGCAGGCATGCATGCGCTGGCTTTCTTGGGGTGCTTCTGTGATCCTAGTTGGGGATCTTTTCAGTTCTTTGACAGAGGAGATCTGCTCCATTGATAACTGTGTCAAACACATCTCAGTTCATCTTTCTGGATGTCAACACAGCATTTTATTTCTGGGTTCCCCTTGCCTGGTAGTCAGCCTTCATGATTGTGAGATGAACACAATGTTTTAAGCTTTATTGCTTTCTATAATGTTCACCTTCTCCGAGGTAAAAATGACAGTACAGACTATTCCACTTGGCCCCTTCTGTTCTTTCTCTTTCCATTTCTCATCTCCTCTGCTGCTCAAATATTCCTGTGTGACAACCATTCAGTTTGCTGTGGAAGGGGATCCCCGACTAATGAATGAGATGCCAGTCTCTTTAATGGATTCTCTCAGAGCTTTGTTATTTGGTTTTAGGAAAGGAGTAAGACAGCTCTGTATATATGAAACAAGATACCCTCTGAGTTTCTCTGATGTTTTCTCTGAGTTGCTCTGATGTATTCATTAACCAGGAAGAGAGTGAGGCTTGCATAAAGGCTAATTATGTGTTTTCTGCTGCTTCTTTTTTTAGAATTTTTGTTTATTTATTTTTATTGAATTTACTGGGGTGACATTGGTTAATAAAATTATATAGGTTTCAGGTGTGCAATTCTATAACACATCCTTTGTATATTGTGTTGCCAAGCCTCCTTCCATTACCATTTATCCTTCTTTTACCCTTTTCCACCTTCCCCTACCCCCTTTTCCCTCTGGTAATCTATGAGGTTTTTTGCTTAGTTTCTTCACCTTTTTCACCCAACCTCCACCCCCACCCACTCTGACAGATGTCAGTCTGTTCTCTGTATTTATGAATCTATTTCTATTTTGTTTGCCATAATAGTTTATTTTGTTTATTAGAATTCACATGTAAGTGAAATCATATGGTAATTTTCTTTCTCTGACTGGCTTATTTCACTTAGCATAGTGTTCTCTAGGTCCATCCATGCTGTTGCAACGGGTAAAATTTCCTTCATTTTTATGGCTGAGTAGCATTCCATTGTGTAAATGCACCCCAGGTTTTTCATCCACTCACCTACTGATGGGCACTTTGGCTGCTTCCAAATCTTGACTATTATAAATGACACTTCAATGAGCATAGGACATGGGTATATTCTTTCAAATTAGTATTTCAGGGTTCTTCAGATGTATTCTCAGAAATGGAATTGCTGGGTCATAAGTCAGTTCCCTTTTTAATTTTTTGGATGTAACTCCATACTGTTTTGCATAGTGGCAGCATCAGTATATGTTCCCACAAAGAAATCATGAGCATTCCTTTTTCTCCACATCCTTGCCAACACTTGTATTTTGTATTTTGATAGTCATTCTGAAAATTGTGAGATGATATTTCATTGTGATTTTAATTTGCATTTTTTCTGATGATTAATGACATTGAGCACTTTTTCATATGTCTATTGGCCATCTTTATGTTCTATTTGGCAAGGAGTCTATTCAGGTCCTTTGTCCATTTTTAATTGGATTGTTTAGAGGTTGTTGTTTTTGGTTTTGAGTTTTATAAGTTTTTATTTTTAAATAAATTTTGGATATTGACACCTTATCAGAAGTACCTTTGGTAAATATGTTCTCCCATTCAGTGGGTCTTTTCACTTGGCCGATGATTTCCTTTGTTCTCCAAAAGCTTTTTAGTTTGATATAGCCACATTTGTTTATTTTATTTTTTCTTTTGTTCCCTTTGTCTGAGAATATATATCAGAAAAAATATTGCTATGAGAAGTGTCTGAGATTTTACTGCCTATGTTTTCTACCAGGATTTGTATGGTTTTGAGTCTAATTTTTAAGTATTTAATCCATTTTGAATTTATTCTTTTGTATGATGTGAGGTGGTCTAGTTTCATTTTGTTGCATGTATCTGTCCTATTTTCTTAACACCATTTATTGAACAGACTATCTTTATGCAATTGTATGTTCTTGCCTTCTTTGTCAAATATTAATTGACCATGAAGATGTGGGTTTATTTCTGAGCTGTTTGTTCTATTGATCTATATATCTGTTTCTGTGTTGGTACCCTGTTGTTTTGGTTACTATGGCCTGTAGTATAGTTTGATATCAGGTAGTGTGATTCCTCACACACAGCCTACATGAAAATCCAATGTTCAGTATCTTCAATATAAACATAATGGCTACAAGTGAGTTTTCTTTCAAAGTTTGTTTTTTAAATTTTTACTTTATTAACAATATTTTTGTCTTTATACATTTTAAATTTTTTATATATTCAAAATTATCAAACTTTATGTTTTATTTTTTGAAATAAGTAGATATAAGTAATTTCTTGTTGTAATACATTTGTGATTTCTTTTTATTATTGAAAATATTAATTCATTTTGAATTTGTTTTGGAAAAAATGTGACGTGAGAATTACTATTATATTTTCCAATGCTTTCAATAACACTGTTTTTTTTAATATTCACCTTTCTTCACTGACATAAGAAATTATTTTATACACTTTTTAATTTATTCATCTATTTAATTTTTTTGTTTTAATATATCATAAGATAAAGCATTACATTCTTTACTTTCTTACATTATTTTACTTTCAAAGCTTTTATATGAACTATTCTTAAGCATTTATATTTCATGGTGAATAGTATATACTTTTTATAATTTTCTTCCTACAAATCTCTTATTCTTTCCTTCTCATTCCCTCTCCCTGTCTCTCCCCCTCTTTCTCCTTCTTCTTCCTATCTCCCCCTCCACCTCCCCATGTGTCTCACTTATGAATACCATCAGTCTGTTTTACTGATACGTTCGCATAATTAGCTCTGGGAACATGCTTCTTAATTTGTTAATTTGTAGCCTTTAATAATTTTCCTTTACTTTTCATGATTGTTGCATTGTTCTTTTTCTAACATATTGAATTGAACACTTAGGTCAATTGCTTTTATTTCTCTTTAGTTAAACTTTGAAGCATATAGCACTAGGTGTGGCTATATCCTTAGAGATTGATATATAATCATTCTATTGTTATTAATTTCTAAGTATCCTATAATTTTGGTTACATTTTCTCTTTACCAAAGAATGCAATGATTTCTATAAGTGACTAATCTTTTATAAAATTATTCATCTGAAACAAACATCACCTTGTGGGCAGAATATGACATCTAATATGAATCCTTGTCAGGGATTTTATTATATGCAGGACCATTTCTGCTTGCTGTTTTCTCTTATTGGTCATTTATATCCCTCTATTATTTATTTTATCTATTTTCATTTTCTTTCCATCTTATTGCATGTTTAACTGAGAAAGTTCTCCTCTCATGACTTTTTAAGTAGCTATTTCAAAGACATGTATTTCTTCTACGTCTTCTAAATGCCTTTCTTATATATGGAGAATAAATACCCAGTTTTATGGTCAGTTCAGGGCTTGATTTTGTGGTCAGTGGATAGATACTGGGACAAGTAAGAAATATTTTTGTACTCTTTCAGGCTATCTGTTTCACTTAAGAAATTTTGGTGTTCCATTAATTGTAGAAATATTTCTTATATGATATATCCATGCTTTAAAATAAATAACAATCCTCCCTAAATTTTAAAACTAGTTGCCTGACAGTCTTAATTGATGTTGTTAAAAATTCTCTTTTTTTTTTGTTACTGAAACAGAGGTATAAAATAGTATTCATAAAAATTTAGATGACTTTAATAGTATATTGTTATTTTTGATATTATTATTATTATTAGTTTATCACAGGTTACTCACATTTGTATTTTAACACCTGGCAAAGTACATAGTATATATCATTAATGAACATTTAATGAATAAATAATCCCTAATAATGGAAAAATAGAGAAAAAGGCAAATGATTTTTAAATTTGTTTTGGTGAACTAAGATTTAAATATTTCAAAATTATACTTCAGGTCAATTTGGAAATTAAATAGATAGTTCAGAAGTAATATATACTTAGAAATTTGTTTTTTAGATACTAGGACTATGGAAGGAAATAAAATTTCAGTGGTATTCATAATTTTATTTGTTCCTAACTTTTGTGGTGCTATTTACAAGATTTTTAGAGCTTGGGTATAACAATGAACACTTCTTACTTGGCTTTTTATGGATCATGAACATGTTTTTAGTGTAGTAATAAATAGAGACAAAAGTGGAAAGAATAATTAAATAAAGCAACTTTTTCATAGATCACTTCCTCTCAGTATTTCAAGAGGATGTTTTTGTCTCTTCCCATTTTGGGACAAAGTGAGGATTAATCTCTGTAGAGCTTATGGTTCAAAATAAAGAATGTGGAAATCAGGGACCAATTCCCAGGCTGAAGTAGCAGTTAGAAAAAGACCGAAGATGTAAAAGAAGAATGGAGTCAATTGCTAATTTGGACAAAGCTAACTTCCCATGAAAGGCGATGGGACTGGCACTCCTAGGCACCTCTCCATTCATTCTTCAGCCTGGTCTGAGCTTGAAGCTGGGTATCTCCTTAGTCAGGCAGCACTTCTATTGTCCTGAGAAAACATTGTACTCCTGGCATGGTGCTGGGTGCTGAGGAGTTTTGAAGTACAAATATTATCTTTGGCTAGGAGTCTCAGTGAGTTAGTGAAGATTTATTATCATGAAATTCTAATAAAGTACTGGCAATGTAACCAGGGGAATGAAACCATCATTATGTGATACTCTACCCGTAAGTGGTGCTTTCAAAGCTTCCGCTGAGTTCTCGAGAATGCAGTCTTGACTTGAATTTGAAGAAAGAGGCTGCAGGAAATATTTACCTTTATTTCTTCTTCATTTTTACTTTCCTAGCAGAGCAGAGGGCAGAAAGAAAAAAAGAAAGAGAGAGAAAGGGATAAGGAAAATAAGAAAAGGGATGGCCAAGCATCACAGAATGACAAAGTGAGCTGTTAAGAATAACACTATTTGATATTAAATTTTAATTGGTATCTTGCATTTCTTTCATTTAAATGCCTTTCATCTCTCAATATTTTTATAAATGTGCTAGACACATGGAAGTTTCTTGAGTTGTTTTTGTGGAAATACAATAAAAGGATAGCATTTCAAGTTTTGATCAATACTGGGATAGAGATGAAGGAGAGTAAAAGAGCAGAGAATGACACTTCAGCATAAAAATGAAGCCAGAAAAAGAAGAGGGAGACAGGAGGGACCAGAAGTTCAAGAAACCCACAAAATGACTGAAATCTTGCAGAAGGCACTGTATTTCCTGAAGCGCATTGAAGGTAAAATCTTACCTAGAACTTAAGTTGGAATGGAAGCCACTGCTGATATGTAGATTACACAATAGGAAAAAGAAAAAATGCATGGCACACATAAGTCAATTGGAAAAATACAAGGGGTAAATATTTGGGAGTTTAGGTGAAGAAAACGATGGAATCTTAGCTGGGGTTTCGATGGTAAGCTGGATGATAATAGCAGGCATGGAATTGTACCATAGATGTGGATAACATAAAATAATCTCTAATTTCTATAGAAGATATTACAATTCAGACAAATAATTGATATCTTTGATTATATATTGATATGAAGAATTGATTTACGGGCATTTAAGGGCAATGGCTAGTTAGAGAATATGATTCAAAGAGTGTCAGACTAATTCTTGTCTTTCTGTTATGGACAACTCAAATTCTAGTTAGAGATACAAAATTATTATCATGCCTCATAAATGATATCTCCATCCTCTGTCACTAGAGACAAGTGAGAAATATATGGATGAGTTAGAGATTTGAAGAACAGATTAGGTCTTACCATGTAACTGTGGCCCAATATGAGCTGTATGGTCTGGTACTACATTCTGTCTCTCTGTTCAAGGCTTTTGAGAGAAATTTCAGGTCTGCGGAACACATATGCTTTGTCCAGATTGCCCTTCTAAACACAGAGGGAGAAGGGGGAGAAGGTGAATGAAATTCCTTGCCTTTAGGGCTTTAATGAATTATTTTAACCCATTTGAGAAAAGTGGAATAATATGGGTGACCAATCCACATTCTACCCCCATGATGAAGAAACGGGGCAGGCAAGAAGTCAAGAGGGTTTAGATAAAATCTTTTCTCATTTTAGAACCGAGATGTGTCAGAACCAAGAGATGTCAAATAAATCCCCCAACTTCACTCCAACTTTGTCCCTTTGAATTCTGTGCAACCCTTGTGGGGGTGGAACATGCAGTTACTATAACTCAGCCACACACTGATATCAATTATTTTCTTAATTCCTTTCTAATGTGGTCCCTCATGATGCCCAGCAAGCACAATGTGGCTTCTGTAGCATCTCTGCACCAGAAACCGGGCACCAGTTTCCTCTGTTCTAAGACAAGGCTCTGTTCTAGCCCCATGGACCTCCTTCTGTCCTGCTGCACTCAGTTCTGACTCCTCTCCTGTCATGGTGCCCGTGTGTGTGTGTGTGTCCGTGTGTGTGTGTGTGTGTGCGCGCGGGGGGTCCTCCTATCCAGTTTATTTAACAGCCAAGGAAAGCTCTGGTAAACAGAGAATAGAGAGAACCAGAGGTCACCCTAGATAAAAAGAATTTCTGGCACCAAAAAGCATTGGCAATGAAAGTGGGAAAGAAACCGTAAGATGAGATGAGAGAAATTCTGCTGAGAGCTTCTACATAATTATTTTGCCTCAGGGCCAATTTTTGTGACATTAAATTATTTTATTTTAAATCCAGATAGATTGGAGCACCATAGAAAAGTTAACTAGGGTGTAATGGGCAACCTTAGCTATCAATTATTGTGAATAATGGCAAGTCAACAATATGCTAAAAATGATTTAATATAAAAATGTATGTAGCCAAATGAGGCAGATAATTATATAGGTTATGTTTAAAAAAAATTTAATTAGGTTAAAAAAGCCACGATACCATTTATTTAACATAAAATTCTAGAATAATATGCTTTTTAGGGGAAATGTTTTTGAGGACATTTGAGCTGCAACTGTTTCTTCCGCATGTTGCAGCCCACTGTCTGCCATACACACATGCAGACTCCATTTGAAACTCTATTTTCCTACTTCTGAAACTCTGTTTTCTCTCATTGGAGGGTGACTGGTATCTTTGTCAAAGCAGCCATTTCATTTTAGCTGGGCATTAGCTTCAGCCATCTGCTGCAAGAGTCCCAGTGGCCTACAGGTATGACAGTGTTTGAAGTTATGCTTCAGGGTATTTTTGAAAACATTTTGTTTCTAATTTCCCTGTTCTAGATACCCTGCTTTGCTCCTCATCCATAAACTGCTTGAATATCCCATGCATATCCATCCGGCCACCGATCCAGCTCCGTGGATCTGTTAACAAAGCAGTCGGTCTTTACTGAGTTGCCATTATGTGCAAGACACAGAGAGGTGGCTATATTTTATCAAGTTACAATGAAGGCTGGCTGGCTGCATATTAGGGTCTTCTTGTTGGTAATTCTAACTTGCCACTTAATGATGAGAAATTTTATATATTGCTAATAAACAGTATAAAACAAATGTTAAATATATAATTTTTTTTTCTGGAAAAAGCCAAAGTGGTTTAATGAAAGTCAAAATTACTAAAACTATTTTGATAAAGAAGCAAAAAACATCCACACAGCTATCAATGATGAACTCAGGCCTTACCATAAGGTGCCATAAACTTGGCTTTGGGGTTTTGATATTGTGAAATATAAATAATATACCCCAGTCCACTTACATGTCAAATATCTCCAAATTATGTCAAAACTAGAGAACTGTGATGAGGCTTATGATTTAAATATGCAAAAACACTTCATAATTATGATTTTACATATAAATAATAAATGTGTTTGTTATATTTAAATAATCTACTGTTAAGACATGTGTTTTTAAAGTTTTATGGGTTAATTTGGGGGAAATTACAGACTGATCAATGATTGAAGATATTCTGATACATTTATTCATTTCAAATTTCATCTATATGACATGGAGTTGAGATTGTGGATGTCAGAGTCTGATGTAAACACATTGAAAACTGCTGCTAAAGCTCAACAACCCTGGTAAAGAAACCAAGTTTTCAAACCTCACCTGTAAAATGGAGATAACACCATTTCCTCATTCAATTGTTTTAGAGATTTTACCAGATAATATATTAAGTGCTTAATATAGTTCCTGATACATAAATGTTAGGTATTGTCCTTATTATTCTTACCTTTTTAAAAAATCACCATAAGAAAACAAGAGATACATAAACATATCATATCAAATAATCAAAATGAGCAGATTGAAAAAAAACAATACTGCTAATTATTCACTGACTGGTAATTTTCAGAGGGGAGTTAGATAATGTTTGAGGTTATTAGTGACAATAAAAATGGTGGTAAGGAGTGCTCTGTGACTTTGGAAAGGTTATTAAGCCTGAAATGCCTCAATTTTTTATGTGATGTTATAATTGTAGCCTCTACCTCATAGACTTAACAAGAACATTTTGTGAGTTAATATATGTAAATTAGTAATAGGTGGTACAGTATTTGGCACATAGTAAGTGTCAAAGCATGCTAGTTATTTTTCATCATTATTATTATTGTCATTACTAACATCATTATCACTAAGCTAAAACCTGTGAAATAGGCATATTTGTTTTTTTGGATTAATATAAACTTGTTGATAGGACGATGTGATGGAGGTGATTGAAGTGCCACTCATACTTCTTATTTATTCTGAATCAATTGAAGGATACCTATAGCAAATGATCAGAACAGCAGCTCAGTAACTAATAAAGCTGGGTTAGAGAGCCCTGCTTAAACCCAAACCAAAAGCAGAATCCCTGCTTTTTCTCTGAATGAATCAATCACCCCACCTTAAACTTCAGGTTTCTATCCTTTTTAGGCAGAGCCTGCCCTGCTATATTTTTCACTTTGGAAAATAAGTGTTCGCATTTGTAAGTAGGCTAGGTAGGAGAGTGCATCCAGATTGATTCGAGGTACACCGACTCAGAGCCTTTCTCCCAATCTCATTCCTAAAGTGAGCCATTCCTCTTCTCCAGGGAAAGAGTGAATGAGAAGACGGGGCTGAAAAGAGTAACCAGATGCATTTCCTCCAATACTGTTCCCTCTGGGGCAGGATACCTTCCATCCCTTCACGAGAAAGTGAAACGGAAGGACCTATATCAATCTGGGCTGACACGCTTTATCTTTAGCCAGCTGCACCCTCCCCGCAACCCTGTTTGCTTGTTTGTTTTCCTGAATCATTAAGTAAGACTTAAATTTTTCTACTTGAGAATTTATTATTTGGAAAATGGGGGTTTGATAGACAGCATTTCTCTATCTTGCAGTAGTAGTTTAGTTTGGAGATTAAAGAAAACTGTCTTGGAAATGCTCCAAGGCCCTCAAATGAAAGTGGCTGTTATACTGAAGTATCATGGACTAGATTATGGGTATTGCAGAACGCTTGCAATTTTAATAGCCAGTTTTTGTTGTTGTTTTTTTTAGCCATGAATCCTTCTGATATTTTCCATTTTATATCAGTCTGAAGTTACCTCCAAATTCCCTTTGTTAGAAGCTTGTTTTCTTTTAAAAAGTTGAAGCGTTTTTTTGAGATTAGAAAAACACAGTCTTTAAGATTTTCTTGACATTTATACTAAAATAGCAATGTAGCTGGAATCAAGGGGGAACATTTAGAAAGCTAGAATGATAATTGCAAAAAAAAAAAAAAAGGTGGGGGAGGGAATGAAATGATTCGCACTGCTTTTGTGGAAAAGTGTATATTTGTCATACTATGCAACATCTTATTTTTTGAAATGCATCGACAGTTGTTGCCATTTTAGTCTCTCTGATAATGTAGCTGCCAATTCCTTCCCCAGCACTCTGCCACTTGGCTTGGGTCCAGTGACGCCATGTGTAGTTTCCCCTTCCCTCCACCCTTTTCTAAATAGTGAGGAAAACAAGTCCATTCTGGGGTTAACTTACAAGCTGTATGACTGGACTTAAAATTCAAGACATGAATATCTCTAAGTAAGGCATTCATAATCTCTCAGGTTTCCTTTTCAAAGAACGTAACTTTATTTTTAAACGCAAGCATCTCAAAAGTTTATTTTAAAATGTCTGGGTTTGAGGCAAAATTAGAGTGATTTTTTAGAAATCACTTTTTGGCTTATTGTTTTATTTTCTCATTGATGTCTTAAAAGTGAGATTTTATTGCCTTCTTCACAGACTTCTAATTTGTCAAGTCCCATTTTAAAAAAATATATTATTCATATACCAGATGATCTTTATCTAGTGTATTTTATAACAGTTATTTCCCAGTATGTGAAATTTAGAGAAGAAACTCGACATTTCTGTATCTTGATAACACTCATATAAATCTTTCCTCCAGTGAACGGAGCATTGATTACTTGTATTAGGAGACAATAGTGTTTTGTATTTTTTCTTTTAACCTTGTTATTTTTTTCTTCCGTGTTAGTGGGCAATCCATCTACTCTATCTACGTGTCAATAGCTAGATCCACATATTGTGGGTAGGATCATCAGCCACCTGGTAACTCCTAGGGAAAATTAATGTACTTTTATCTCAGAGGTTCTTCCTTCTAAGGAATTTGAATTGATCTATACGTATGTCACAGGTCCTCACTGGATCTTGAGGGGAGACTTGGCAGATGACTTCATGTTACAGATGGTTTCTCATGTGGCTTCACTCTCTGCTCACCACCTGGAAAGCTTTCAGTGGACACAGTGGATCTGTCACCAAGACAGGTGGCAGGTCTGTAAATCTTCGGGGCTGGGGGAGTACCATTTGCACAACGGGGACACGTTTTCCCTAGGTTTTGTAATTCCTCTGTGACACATCTGCTTTTATTTAATGAACTATAACTATGGAAATGCTTGCTAATGCTCTTTGTAGGAAAATTTCTGTTTGTTTGGGACTTTCAGAAGGGGAACAAAGAGGTAGATGAAATAGCTTCTAGTCCTTTTCCCTCTCATTTCTTATTTGCCTCCCCCAAAAAGGTAAAAGCACAGTGAGTGAGCAAAGTAAGTAGACATCTAGTCTCAGGTACTGTGGAATGTAGAATAGTAACTAAGTGGTGCAAGTCTAGACCTTAAGAAGTTAAGGCCCCTTTCAATGCTTTCTCATACTGAGTCCATATCAATTCGTTTATTACTTGCATTGCTTTTAAGTGAAGTGAGTCAGAGTACATAGCCCATCTCTTTGAACATAAAGATGTCAGAAATTTAGTCAATCATCACTGATCTAACAGGCTGATGATCCACAAGCATATTAGCTCAGTAGACTCACTCAGTTCATACTAGTGACTGGACGTTCTCGCTGCCACTTGCTGAATAAGTTTATGGATGTTTTGGCTCCAAGGTTTTGAAAGTGAACCTCTCTGGATGCTAGAATAGCTGGTCTGCCCCTGCATGTTACAGGTAGGAGACTGGCTGGCTGTCTAGATGTAAGTGAATTTGAGAAGCAGCGAAGTGGAAGGAACTCAAGGACTGTACCAGCTTGCTGCTTGGAAACTCTCCAACGCAATGTCAAAACAGTAGGGACTCTCTGTGCACCTGCCCAAACTGCGCTTAAAATAATGATTATTTGTGAGAACAGACAAGCAGGAAAATCTACTTCATGCACAAGTTTGTGGTATAGATTAGCTTCATTGGTATCTAATGGATGACTGCCACTGAGCTGATCTTTTTTTGTACTTTCTGGCTCGTTTCTCAGGATGCCAGAAGCTCTTTGTTTAGCTAGTACTTTATCTAATTCTGGCACAATCAATTCCACCTCATTCTTTCTCAGCACAATTGGCAGGACTTTATTGTTATAGGAAAGGTATTTCCCTCTAATTAATACCTGGAATCTTTTTTATGCTTCTTCCATTAATAAAAAACAACCTTCCTTTGTCCTTTCTTTTTCTTCTTTTTTCTCTCTGTCCTCCTTCAAGCTATATACAAATCCATCATGTACCAATTCCACAACTTCTATTGTTCTTTACTTTTTGGATCTATTTTTACTTATTTTCTCAAGGTAAAATTAAAAGTATCCCTCATCTCAATGTATTTCTTTTGCTTTAAAATGCACCAGTGAAACACTGATTTATGTACAAGCAGATTTATGCACACAGTTTGTGCATTGTTTGGCAATAAATGCCCACATTATATAATGAGGCTGGTGTATAGAACATTTCAGTTGTATAAATTAAAGGCCCCATAGCAAGTACAAAGTTATCTATTATAATATCCCACAAACATATTTTTATTACAAGTCCACTGGGAATCCTGCTTATCATTGTCATCATCTTTTTTTTTTAAGTTTTAGTGAATATTTGCCTGATAAAGCAGAACAGATGCCATCTATGTTGGTACTTTAGAATAACGGTCTACAAAAGCCTTTGCTTGTAGTCTGCCATCAGTCAAAGGTTTTGACAGTGTATCTCTGATATTGGGTGGGCAAAAGTCATGAGACCACAAAACAGTTGTGAGTAAACAAAACAGTTTATTCTTGTATAATTACTTATTAATTACAATATTTCCTACATGAACAACTGTAAACCTACTTTTGCCCACCCTGCATACCTTTATATGTGTAATATTTGATTACTACTGTAATATAAGTTACATTATGAAAATGAATATAAATAGATATTTAAGAGTCTACAGTGGAATGAATAGAAATAGAAATTCTGATATTTTCTCTTGCACTCCAGTATATTATTCTGCATACCCAGAGGTGCACACTTTGGAGATGAGTGATTTCCGTATCTGATTGATTATTAGAAAAGCATAGATAAATTTTAAAATTTTATATTGCCTTCTCCCTCCCCATACTGACTGAACTGGAATTTCTAATTGAGATGGGATGGTACTGGTATATGCATTTTTTAAAAATACTTTTCAGTGAGTCTGCTAGCCGCTGTGTGTGGGTTTCACTGCTCCAGACAGATACTTTATTGTACACAGTTGAGATCATCAACATGATATCCAGCTGGATGCAGCAAACAGAATTTTAGGATTCCCAAGAGTCTTTGATATTAACAAGGTGTTTTGGGTTGAATTGTGTTGCTCCCAACTGTTAAAGTCCTAACCCCTAGTATCTGTGAATGTTACTTATTTAGAAGTAGGGATTTTACAGATGTTCAAGTTGAGGTCACCACAGTGTATCCTAATCCAATAGGACTGGTATCCTCATAAAAGGGGGACATTTGGACACAGAAACAGACATGCACCCAAGTAGAATAAGATGTGAAGGTTGGAGTTTTGTGGCCACAAGCTTAGGAACTAGCAGAAGTGAGGATGGGGGCTTGAAACAGCTCTTTGCCTCCTAGAACCTTCAAGAAGTGCACGTCCTGCTGTCACCTTGCTCTCAGACTTTTAGCTTCCAGAAGTCAGAGACCATACCTTTTTGTCATTTAACCCAGTTTTTGGTAATTTGTTATAGTAGCCCAGGGAAACTAAATCGTAAAGTAAAGAGCTATTTCTGCCTAAATAACTGAAACAAGCCAACAATGACAGATCACATTACCTCCTACTTTTTACTCCTTTTTCCTTGTTTCTTTTCAATGTGTCATGACAGAATGTCTACTTATAGCATAAATAGTACAAGTATAAAATAATTGATTGTACTTTAAGAGAACAAAGTTTAATTTATATTTCAATATAAAAATAAACATAAATATTCTCAAAAACTTAAAAAGATATAAAAATAAAAAGAATGTGAACAACTATACCAACCCAACCACTGTATAGTCCCATATACTTTCCCCCAGTATGTAGTATTTAAAAATATATTGAAGAACTCATTAACCATAAGGGTGGATGTAGATAGATTGAAAATGATTCTTACCTATATTTCCATACTTTTAAAACATCTGTAGACCTTTGATTAAACATGTATTTACTTCTGCTCCATGAGAGTAATAGAAAGGAAAATAAATCCACATGGGCCATGGGGATAAGATGGAAGATGATAGAGGTGTCAGCAATATTATGAAAGAGAGAAAGCAAAGGACAAATGGTAACTCACTTCACAGAGGGAGGAAAGGGAAGATCTAAATGCCTGGAATGGAGAATTAAATGGACATGGACAAAAGTGTAGTGATTGCAAGGGGTGGAGGGCTGGAGGTAGGAAAGGGCATAAAAGGCATAAATGATAATGAAAAAGTACAATAAAACTAATTTAAAAAATTAAAAAAGTAAAAAATACCCCTGGCCCAGTACCAGCATTCTAAGCAAGGTTCTAACCAAATGGAATTTTGACTTAACTAAAACAATTCATAATCAGAGCAACTGAATATCTTAGAAAATGCTCCAGCCCTGGGCAGATGCTCTGTTGGTTGGAGTGTCATTCTGATGTACCAAAGTTGCAGGTTTGATCTCTGGTCAGGGCACATACAGTAATCAACCAATGAATGTATAAATAAGTGAAACAACAAATTGATCTTTTTCTGTCTCTCCCTTTCTCTCTCTCTGTAAAATTAATCAATAAAAAAATGCCCCTAATTTTTTCTGACTGTAGCTCTTCCTGTTTTTAATGTTCCTATTTTTTGTTATAATAAAACTTATTAACATGGAAACAATGATTTTATAATAAACTATTTTATCTTAGATGTTAAAAAGAGAAATGCAGAGACTAAAATTTCATTTAATTAGAAATTATTTTATAAATATAAAATAATAAAAAATATTTTATAGGACAAAGCATGCCTCTAAACACTGAAACATACATGCTATAATAGTATATGCAAAGTACAATATGAGCCTTTTATGTGAGTTAGGTAAAATTAATTCTGTCCTAAAAATAACATCACTCCTATTATCTTTATTTAGAATAATGCTCTTAGGTAGGTAATGAACCATTAAACAAAGAACATTCATATGTGCATCATTAAAATATCTTAATGCTAGTGTTTAGCAATACATAATTTAAATACTGGTAATGCTCAATTGTTTTTGTTAGACTTGGTTGAACATAAAGATATTTCTTAAGGAGAGGAGTATTTTGGTCATTATGATTTCAATTAGAATTATTAATTCACAGATTTGGGGTAAACTTTTCTGGAGGTAAAACACATCTGGTTTGCCTCAGATAATGTTACAGAGATGAGGTTTCAGCATTACCCACCATATGTGAGGGTATAGCTATTACAATTATAATGGTTGCTTAATTAAGGTAAAAAATGTCTGGATTGAGATTTTAAAATAATGAATCTACATGATACAGTATATCCAAAGTTAAGTTATTCTTTAGAGATAACTAGAACTTAATAAATTCTGAATTTAACAATTTTTAGCATAATGTATGTTCATTATTTTTCTAAGAGCCTTGGCATATCTAGGAATGTGCAATGTAACATGTAAAACTATTAAATGACAAATTAAACCAACTAACATTTGAACTTGTTTTCAAATAATACAACTCAAAATAAATCTTATATTTTCCTTGGTCATCTTTTTAAAAAAGATTTTATTTATTTATTTTCAGAAAGAGGGGGAGGGAGAAAGAAAGTAGGCCTCTCTTATCAAGCACACATTGATGAGAGGAACATCAATGTGTGTTTGCCTCTCATGTGCCCCCTATTGGGAGCCTGGCCTGAAACCCAGGCATTTACCCTAACTGGGAATTGAACTAGAGACCCTTTGGTTTGCAGGCCAGCACTCAATCCACTGAGCCACACCAGCCAGGGCTTCCCTGGTAGTCTTAATGGTCTTTTGGAGCAGGGTTATGTATAGCTGCTGAATTTTTTGATTGTTGAGTATCTGAGTTACAGGTAGAAACTAAAAGGGAGAAAGTTATGAAGTATAGATGACTTTTACTATGGGCTAAATGAATTCCTCAGATGACTAAAACTGTTGTAAATGTTACAAATGACATTGGAATCAGCCTAGAAAAAATATCTGTTACAAAAATCAAGAATCCATTTTTGGTTGGAAATACTAGGTTCTCTTCCTTTTCTTTTTAAAATTTTATTTCACCAAAAGTGATCAAGTATGTCTGGCCGGATTAAATCTGCACTGCTAAGCTTCTCTTTTACACCTGTGATGCAGTGTACATGATTTTTTAATGGGTAACTAACTCATTATTTCATTAGGATTCCATCATTCTTGTAGCTTTCTATTATAAACCCACTGGTATAGGTTCTATTTTATTCAAGAAAGCAAACTAATTTCATTTTCTTCTTCTATAAAGAATATACTGAAGAACTGAGCTCTGAATATACTGAACTAAGTATAGTGAAACTATACTGAAAGCATACAGAATATATTTTCATATTCTCAAGATATTTTAATTGGATTATTTGAAAAGCACAGTATAAGAAAAATGATTGTCAGGTATTAGATTGAATCAACTTTACACTTGAGTGTAGTTGGTGCATATTTTATAATTTCAATAAACTACATTTATTGAAGAAATAATTAAATAGTTCAAGGGAACTTTTAAAACATCCTCAAAGTCAATTGCCCTGAAAGTTTTGACCAAATGTGTCTGTCATTCATCATTCACAGTGAGTAAGTCGATGGGTGGAACATTGTTATGTTGGTGTTAACTCTGAGTAGATTTTTCTGAGGGAAGAGATCAAAAGCAAGTATTTAATAAGAAAAATCAAAGATGACAGATTAATACATAAACACATTCAAATGTAGGGAGAGAATAGGTTTCTAAATATTGAAAATTCATTTAAAATATTTAATTATGATCATCTAGAAGTAGTCATTCTGCTATGGCTCAAATGATAAATAAAATAAATGTGATCATTGACCCTTTTGGGTCATATTCTAGTCCAGGAAAACTGACAATAAAATAAGGAATAAAAAAATTAATGAATTGCAAATTAACATCAATTGCTATTAAGAAGAAAAAATGGTACTAAAAGGAATGGTAATGGGGAGGAATTCTTTATTCTTCCTTTCTTCAAATCTGACCCTGACTTTCAACAAGGACAAGGAAGCTATGTCTTTGGCAGTGACATTTCAAAAAAGATCAAGAGGTGAAATAGAACTCTTTGTGCAAAGAGAAGAGGGAAGTATTTTTGGCATAATGAACATTGCATTCAAAGACTCTAAGCCTAAAAAGAGCTTGGAGTGTTTCAGAAACAGAGAGAAAAAGCGCGTAGCTGAAGTGAAAAGAAAAATGTGGTATTCTAGGAGGTTGCAGACTGAAGATAGGATAGTGATTAGAACAGATAGGTCCTACAGACCACAGAGGAGACTTGGGTTTTAATCTGAGTGCAATGTAAAAGGACATAATATTATGTCCTTTAAAAGGACATAATATTATGCAAGTTGAGTGTTAATGACATTCATTCTGCTCTTTTGGGAAATAAGTTCAAGGGAAATAGGCATGGAAGTACAAATTTTATTTCAGAGTCATTTGCTGAAGCTTGGACAGAGATGTTGATAATGGAGATTGAGAGGGTAAAACTGAGATATGTTTTATTTATTTTTATTGTTGTTTTTCACTTGTGTGATTTCTCTTTCTTTTTTAAATTTATTTTTACGAATTTATTAGGGTGACATTGGTTAACAATATATAGGTTTCAGGTCTACAATTCTATAATACATCCTCTGTACATTGTATTGTGTGTTCACCACCCCAAGTCAACTTTCCTACCATTTACCACCCCCATCTTTACCCACTTCTCCTTCTCCCCACCCTCCTTTTTCTTCTGATAATAACCATACTGTGGTCTCTGTCTATGAGATTTTTGTTTGTTTGTTTTTTGTTCAATCTCTTCACTTTTTTCACCCAGCCCCTACTCCCCTCCTGTCTGACAACTGTCAGTCTGTTTTTTGTATCTATGAGCCTATTTCTATTGTGTTTTTTTCATTTATTTTGTTCATTAAATTCCACATACAAGTGAAATCATGTGGCACTGTCTTTCTCTGGCTGGCTTATTATACTCTCCACGTAGAATCAGAATCATAAATTGGAATCGTTGATGTGTTTAGTGTGATGTACAGGGGATGATGTCACAGAACAGGATTTAAGCTTCAGACTTGTCAAACTGAAGTTTGACATGAGTTACTAAATTGGGAGAATACTTGGAGTTAGGTTTTAAGAAAGGAAGAATAGAGAATTCTATTTGAGGTATGTTACACTTGAGATATGAGACATTTGAATAGAACATTAAGGTAATGATTCAAAAATATGTCAGAGAATTCTGTTCTTAACATAGCCTGTCTGGAAGAGAAACTATTATGCCAGAGTCTAAACTACTGTGATTTTATCAGAGCCTAACTGACCTAGGAGAAAAGAAATACTCAATTCTAGCTTCCTCTAGCTTTCCACATGGGGAAGAGAGTTGTCCAGCTCTAGCCCTCTCTAGCCATTCTGTTTTATGTAAGGAGTTGGGAAAACTGAGAAGCACTTCTGAAGTTCACCATCCAGTGCACAAGCTCACTAAAAGACTGGGACCTAATCAAAGGGGTACAGAATGGTATTCCTCTCCCCACAACTTACAACCAGATTACTAAATGCCTATTTACTGCAGTTCCTTTTACCCAGTATATCATGTCCACCTTTAAACAATTCATTGTAAAGAATATTAAAAGGCAAAAGCCACATATATTTTTAAAAGATTTTATTTATTTATTTTTAGAGGGGAAGGGGTAGGGAGAGAAATATCAATGTATGGTTGCCTCTTGTGTGTCCCCTGCTGGGAACTGGCCTGCAACCCAGGCTTGTGCCCTGACTGGGAATCGAACTGCGATCCTCTGGTTCACAGGCCCGTGCTCAATCCACTGAGCTACACCAGCCAGGGTGCAAAAGCCATCTTTTGAAGAGACATAACAAGCATTAGAACCAAATGCAGATATAGAAGGAATGTTAGAATTATTACAGCAAAATTTTAAAACAAATATGATTTATAGACTAAAGGCTTTAAAAAAAAAGTAAGCAACAGAATGATGACAATTTGAGGAAAGATTCAAAAAGAAATGTTAGAGACAAAAAGTCATTGTAACAGAAAAAAAGGCTGGCTTGATGGGCAAACCTGTAGACTGGATATAGCGGAGGAAAGACTCTCTGAGCTGGAGGACATGCCAATAGACCACCAAAACTGAAAAGCAAAGAGACTGCAAGAAGACAAGAACAGGATATGGAAGAACTATGGGACCACTACAAAGGTGTAACATATGCATAATAGCAATACCAGAAGGAGAAGAACTGGAGAAAGCAACAACAAAAAAATGTATTTGAAAAAGGATTTGGGATCAGGGGACGGCAAATTAATAGTGACCAGAATAATGGGTTATTTTACTCCTATTTCTTGATAAGAAAAATTATCAGTAAAAGTCTGTTCTTTCTTTTGACCTTTTTTGGCTTAAGGAAAAAGAATAAAAGGAAATCAGTAAACTTTTTGTGTAAGAAAAGGTAGATTATTTATTTGCCACATTTTGCAATGGTAAGGAAATGGAGAGATAAAAGAAAGGGAATTAGAATAAAAGAAAGAGTGAAAGACTCTGCAATGTCCTATCTCACCTTTTGCCATATTTCCTTAAATCGTTAGAAAAGTACGAAATTCCCAGTTCCTTTGTGTTAGGGGATTGTCTGTATTACTCTCACAAGATTGAGCTTTGCAACTAGTTTAGGACTGGGTAGATAACAATTTGTAGATGCAGATTTTGAGAGAAATGAAACCATAAGAAATTTAGGTACAGGGAGCAATCCAAAACCATGATTTGGTTTCTGGAATCTTATGAGTTGGCTAATTGTGGGTTAGAATTTCATTTACCTAACATGATTCCAGTTTGTGTAAGTGTTATAGCCATTATTAGATAGTATACCTGTCTGTAAAATTGAGTCAATATTTACAATAAGTGTATTTATTTACTTTTTAAAGATTTTATTTTTAGATAGGGGATGAGAGAGAGGAAGAGAGGGAGAGAAACATCAGTGTATGGTTGCCTCTCATGCACCCCAGACCGGGGACCTGGGGCCTGCAGCCCAGGCATGTGCCCTGATTGGGAATCAAATCAGGGACCCTTTTGGTTCGCAGGCTGGCACTCAATCTACTGCACCACACTAGCCAGGGTTCAGATTTGTTTATTTTTAAATAAGAAAATAATAATCCACTTAGAACTAGAAAATCATTTAGGTTCCACAGACCATATTCTTAATGGCAAACAAGTTAATCCAAAAGTAAAAAAAAAACCAAAAAACAAAAAACCCAGCAGTCTGTTAGAAGCTGGTTATTATGGATATTTTGTGAGTGTGTCTGTATTAGTAGATACTCAAACCAGTTGTTAAACTTTGAGTAAAGAAAATTCTTCAGTTTTTTTTTCTAATTACTTTGTTCTTTTGTTTTGGCTTGGTAGGTTGGAGTGAGGTGTGGGCAGAATATTTTTCTGCTGACTTTCATCAGTCCAGACTTGCAATTTTTACTTTGTGCTTTGCAAGTGTGCTTATTAATTACATATCTTGAAATAAAGCATTAATTCTTTTCAAACAACCTATTCATGGGATCACCTATTATATTTATTGTATAATTGTGTCATGGCTTTGGCTTCTTATAAACAATGCTGAAACTCGATTCTCATTCATTTAAGTATTTTTTCCACAAATATTTATTAAGTACCTTTTTGTTTGAGGCACTATACTTACTGCCATATTGCCATGGTCACATATGACTTATTCATCCCTAGATCATAGTACAAATTTAAGGTGAAATAATGAAAACACAGAAGAAAAGAAAAAAAAAAAGAAATGGATTAATGAATTTCTCATCCATTTTGCCATGAAGTTTACTCTTTCATGTATGTTCCAGATTATAGTTGTGATTGTTAATTCATTTTTATTTACAATGAGGTGATTGATGACTTGCCTTTATCTAACTAAATTATAATTTCTAATATTAATGGCTATATTTATTTTTTCTGATCTACATAAAATGCTTTCATTATAGAAAGATACAAACATTAAGAAAAATCATAAATCAAATGCAGTAGTTCAGATGGTCTGCCTTTGTAGATCTAACATTTAGCTAAATGGAATTTTAATAATATATCGGTTAGTAACACATTGAATATTAAATTATTGTGGGAGAGCTTTATTGTTAGCATTTTCTCTTTTTTCCTGTGATAGTAATGGCGTTGCCAACTCCTAATTCTTCAGGCATGTTTGTTTATGCTGCTGGGTGCCTGCTCATCTGCTGAGAACAGAGGGTTGACTCTCCTCAGTGAAAATGGTTTGTTGTGTTAAATTTTCAGTGAGTAGTTTGAGATTGGAAATGACCTATATTTTTCATCTCCTTTCAGGCTTTTACTACTAGGGTTTGGCATGATAATTCATGATAGTAAATGCTCAATTCATGTCTAGCTGGCAAATTAATACATCAACTAATTACCCCAGGGCTTTGGGCTGCAGCTCATGTTGGCAGATTTCTACAGATCTTCATTAACTCAAATGGAAAGATAGGGACAGAGACAATTGGGGGCACCGAGGTCAACTTCTACTCAATGCTTGGAAACATGAGAAATTATAATTTTAGTTCTGTCAATTGATTTCTCCAGAGTATATCACACACAAATTTTCCTTTACTAACCATTTCTTCTACTGTAGTTTGGAGGAATTGCCTTTGTCCCCTCCATTTCCTAAACTTATTTCATGCAGTACCGTATTTGTTTTGTGGTCTCTTATTTTTCTTTAAGAATGTTAAATAAATATAAAACTAAAAGTGAATTTCCCTCCCTAAAGTAATTTGTATGCTTATGATTCTGATGTATACTGTTGGCATTCTTCAATATTTAATAATTTGGGACTTAAAATATTGTTCTTCAGTTGAAAATGATTTAGTTTCTCAAATGTTCCTCTCTTTATTTTTAGAGAGAATGTCATAAATTAATGGCTTATATTTACATGAACAATTAATTACTGAAAGTGCTTAAATGTCAAGTTATAATTCCAAAATCACTTTTCTTAAATCAGCTTCAAAATTTCTGGATGAGAAATGAAAGCATTTTGTACTTTTTTGGTCATTTTTCCCTCTACTCATTTCAAATAAATGTCTTGAACCTGTATTCTAGACTGTATGTAAGACTGTGAGTTCCATAGAATCAAGAACTGTGTTTTATTACTCACATCTTCCCGAACATTTTGCTCAGTGTTGTTACATGACATAATACAAGAAAACATAGAATGCACACCTAAACCAGACTTTGGATTTGAAGTGGATGAGAGGAGATGTCCTTGAGTAAGTCACACTAGAATCGAATCTTAGTAAGACAGCTCAGAGGAATAGAGTGTGGGGAGATATTTTAAGTACTTCGAACAAACTGTTTGAAAGTATTAAGGTAAGGGAGAGCATGGAGTATTTTATGAATTGATTGCATAGCATTCAGGATGATTATAGTGTTAAGTAGATGGATGAGGCTTGACATATTCGTTGAGTAGAGATTGTAGACAGCTTGTATGGCATGCACAGGGAACTTGAGTGTTATCCTGAACGCAATGTACAAGCAGTGTTTGTTTTTTAAACATTTATTTATTTATTCAGAGAGAGGGGAAAGGAAGGAGAAAAAGTGGGAGAGAAACATCGATGTGAGAGAGAAAAGTTGATTGGTTGTTTCTCTTAAGTGGCCCCAACTGGAAATCTAACTAATGACCTTTCACTTTGTGAGACAGTGTCCAACTAACCAAGTCACACCAGTCAGGGCCAATCACTGTTTGATTTTAAGTAGACTGGTGATAAACTTTCTTTCTTTTTCTTTCCTTCCCACCCAGACTCCCTTCCTCCCTCTCTCCTTCCCTCCCTCTTCATCTCTCCTACCTTCCCTCCCCCTCCCTCCCTTTCTTCCTTCCCTTCTCTCTTCCTTCTTTTTTTTTAATGGTTAATGTAACACTAGGATGTTTATACTGGGGTTGTATTAGATTGAAGGAGATAAGGTTTTATGAAAGATCGATTGCTGTAATTTGCCCAATAATAATTAGATCCTAAATAAGGAATAGGTCATAATCAGAAAAGGGGCCAATTTAGGGAGATCTTAAAATGTTAGAATTATGAGATTTTGATGAAAAGACTCAGAGGATAAAGGAAAGAGTAAAATTTAAAATGCTACTTGAGCTTTTGTTTTCCAGTATGAATGTGGGCACTGTTTATTGGTATTAAGGACATTAAAGCTAGGTATTTGGAGAAGATGAGTTTGGTTTCATACATGTAAACTTTAGTTGCCTGTGGAACATTCAGCTATAGAGGCCCAGTAGATATTTAATGGAGACTTGTATTTGAGTACAAATAGTTCATTTGAGAGTTACTCCCACGAGATAGAGAAATACAGAAGTGAGAAAGGAAGGCAAGTAAGTTGATACAGAGGGTGTTATTAGCAAGTTACCTGTATGGCATAGCTGAGGTTTTGTCCCACTGGGGTCCTATGATAACTAGTTCATGTCTCAGAGTAGTTCCACCTGAAAGGCAAGGCTGTTGGGTTAGTTATCCACCAACTCTGGTTTCTCATTGGTTGAGGCAGCTTCCTGGGAGGTAGCTCACCACACTGGTGACCTAACCTTCTTGTGGGAAATCTCGCATGCTCATCCCATGCAGGA
>PVKM010006420.1:0-44345 GCA_004027735.1 Carollia perspicillata | reverse complement strand
TCCCCTTGGCTACTATATTGTATTGTCAATGCTTGTATAACCAGAACAAGACATCCTTCCTCTTCACTCCCCATTCCCACTGGGTTGGAGGTTAATTCTAGTCTAAGATCTTAATCAGAGGGATACTTGGAAGCAGCATTTTCACACTTCAGCTAAATCCTTGGTGCTGCAAAAGAATGTACAAGAACTAAATTTGGAGTTGAGGGCTGGAAATGACAGAATTTTGCTCTGCTGAAGATCACAGACATACAGCTATACATTTCATCGTCAGTTGACTTCTCAACAAGGGTTTCAAGACAATTTAATGGGAAAAGAATAACTTTTTTCACAAATGGAGCTAAAATAACCGAGTATCCACATGCAAAAGAATAAAGTTAGGCCCCTACCTCACACAATGTACAAAATCAATCAAAGATTTAGATAAAAGAGCTAAAATTAATCAAAGACTCAAATAAAAGAGCTAATACTATACAATTCTAAAAATTATATAGGCATACATCTTTATAAATTTGGATGAGGCAGTAGTTTCTCAGATGACAGCAAAAGCAATGCAACCAAAGAAAAAAATCGACAGCTTGGGCTTCCACGAAAGTAAACATGTTTGTGCTTCAAAGGGCACCACCAAAAAGATGAAATGGCAATCAGTAAAATGGAAAAAAATATTTGCACATCATATTTCTGATAAAGGTCTAATACACAGATTGTATAAGAACTACTATCACTTGACAAAAAAAAGGACAAATAACTCAATTTTTAAAATGAGCAATAGAATTGAAGAGACATTTCTTCAAAGAAGATATACACATACCAGTAAGCACGTGAAAACATACACTCCATACATCATTAGCCACTAAAGAAATGGAAGTCAAAACCACAGTGCAATTCCATTTTACATGTATTACGATGGTTGTATTAATATAAATAATGTGTGGTGATGTTGTGGAAAACTTGGAACACCTACACATTGGTGGTGGGAATGTAAAATGGTGCACTCACATCAGAAAACAGTTTAGCAATTTCTCAAAAAGTTAAGCATAGATTTACCACTTGACCTGGAAATTCTACTCCTAGGTACATACCCAAGAGAACTGAAAATATATGTTTCTAGCCCTGGCTGGCATAGCTCAGTGGATTGAGCATGGGTTGCAAACCAAAGGGTCGCCAGTTCGATTCCCAGTCAGGGCACAAGCCTGGGTTGCTGGCCAGGTCCCCAGTAGGGGTCACGTGAGAGGCAACCACACATTGATATTTCTCTCTCTCTCTTTCTCCCTCCCTTCCCCTCTCTAAAAATAAATAAAATCTTTAAAAAAATTTAAAAAGGCACATGTGTTATTTTTAAACAAACAAATATGTATATATATGTTTCTACAAAACTTTTACAGAAATGTTCATAGCAGCATTATTCACAACAACCCAATGTTGGAAACAAACCAAATGTTCATCAACTTGTGAATGCACAAACAAATGAGGTATAGCCATACAATGAAATATTATTTAATCAAAAAAGAAAAAGAAGCCCTGGCTGGTGTAGCTCAGTGGATTGAGCGCGGGCCTGCGAACCAAAGGATCGCGGTTTGATTCCCAGTCAGGGCACATGCCTGGGTTGCAGGCCAGTTCCCAGCAGGGGACGCACGAGAGGCAACCATACATTGATACTTCTCTCCCTCTCTCCTTCCCTTCCCCTCTAAAGATAAATAAACAAATTTAAAAAAAAAAAAAGAAAAGGAAAAGAAGTCCTGCTACATGGTATAACATGAATGGCCCTTGAAAAGATAATGCTAAGTGAAAGAAGCCAGACCCAAAAGACTATACAGTATTGTATAATTGCATTTATATGAAATGTCCAAAATAGGTAATCCATAAAGACAAAAAGTAGATTAATGATCACCAGGGACTGGAGATTAATGATTACTGGGGTGGTAGAGGAGTGAGAATTGCAAATAGGTATAAGGTTTTCTTTGGGGGTTATGAAAGTATGTTGAAATTAGGTATGGTGATTGTTATACAACTTTGTGAATGTACTAAAAAACACTCACTTGTTCACTTTAAAATGATGAATTTTGGGGGTATGTACATTGTGTCTTAACTTAAAAACAATAGAAAACATAGAAGAGCTTGGCTTTTGTTCCTGAGATCATGGAGACAGAAAAGGAAGCAGGAACAGGAAGAGAAAGAAAGAGCTGTCAGGGCAACATGGTGGAAGACTGAGCCTCACTGGCTGAAGTGGGCAAAGGTAATTTTTACATTTGGATGTCCAATATTCAGTGTTACAATGTTGCAACAGTAAATCCTCTCTATCTTACCAAAACCTGTTTGACGTCTGATAAATACATAAAGACTTTATATAAATGGTTTTGTTTCATTTTGTTGGTTGGTTTCTTGCTTGTTTTTTCTCTTCATGTAAGTGGGTAGAATTAAGTAAAATCTTTGAGTTCCAAGTGTACATCATTGCACCATGGAACATGAATATAATATGAAGGATGACATGACCATCCACACAGAACTAACATGGGAGCAGCTGGAACTTGGAGCCAGAGGTGGGCATGGAAATGTGAGCCCTTGAAAATTTGTGAGAATTTGGAAAAGGTGCTCAACTTCCCACAAATATGGAATGAAGTTTCTAGTTAATATTTTTTATCCATGTTTTAATGTTTGATACCTTTATTTTTACCCTGTATAAATAAGTATCCAATAATTTAATATTGATTCATAATGATATGTAATCTTTTGGTCAAATATGTTTAACAAACTTCCCAGGGTTTAATTTTTTTTCCTTACGTGTATTTATTTATTTTTATTGTTGTTCAAATACAGTTGTCTCTATTTTCCTCCCACCACTCCTTCTTGCCCCACCCACTCCCATCTCACACTCTCAATCCTACCCCGCTTTGGCTTTGTCCGTGGGTCCTTTATACACGTTCCTTGACGAGCCTTCCCCTTCTTTCAAGTCTTGAGGGTAAAAGTGGCTCCAAAGGGCATGTGAGTAATCAGTGAAACTTTAGTTTAAGAAAGATTAGATTATTTCTTTCATACGAGATTTAGACCAGGTCTGCCCTCATGAGGGCTGTGTATATTTCAAATCCCTAAGCTGTTTTCCACTCCAGTGCATTTAGAAATGATTTAAAATCATCAAATTTGCCAAATGGAGAAGGATAACTTCTTGCCTACAAGGTTTTCTTTCCTGCTTTGGGAACTCTCTTCTATCTGCAGAACGATATGCCACAAGCGGCCTTGTTCCTGCAACCAAACACTCTCAAATGAACCAAATCCCAAAGAAACCAATATAAAGTCGTTACTCCCATCCATGTATTCATACAAACCACAGAGAATGTCTACGGTGGTCAAGAACACAGCTCTCGGGTCAGAAAGGCCTTATTCCATCTAGAGTGTGAACTATGCGAGGGCAGGGGCTGCGCCTTATTCATCGTTATATGCCCCATACCTAGAATAATGCCTTATGCAAATCAGATGTTTACTAAGTGAAATTTCCACTCTACCACCATGACTTGATTCACTGAGCTCCATGTCTCCACCTGCAGAAAGCAGGTGACCGCGCCTCCCTCCCAGGACTGTCTGCAGTGCAGCGTGTGCAGTGAGTTTAGCAGGAGCGCTGGCCACAGCGCTTGTTTGCTCCGTGGCACCTCTTACTGCTATTTTCACAGCAAACTGTCTTTGTAACATTTCCTGATATGCATTCTGACTTCTTTAAAGAGTGAATGGTTTGTCATGTAAATCAGACTATCAAAGCATCATAAAGTAATTTCAGTTCAAACCAAAGGCCAGCCTAACTAATTCAGGAGAATAGTTTTAACGAGGGAGCCACTTTTGTACACGAGGGATTCACTGAAGGGGCAAAACGACATTTCTATGTCTGCTCTCATGTAGGCCCCAAGAAAGCACTTCAGGGAGAAAAAAGTATTGTCATCTTTTTCACTTCCTGCTACTACCATGGCTTCTAAAGCACCCACCAGACCCTGTTTCCATCTTTATGACTTTAGAAACCTCAATGGAAATCATGAGTATTAATGGGAAATCTATGAATGGAAGAATATCACTGCTTTAATTCATGCCACAGAATGTCTTACTATTCAGTTTTGCAAATTAGCAAGTGAACAAACCAATTTAAAGAAAATAAGGACAATGCCACATAAAACACACTCCTCTTATTTATCTTGACAAGGCATGGTTCCATTTTAATGATTTATGTTAATGTTTTATTGTACAGTGGTTATGCCCTGAAGTACATTTTATAAGACTAATGAAGTCTTAGTAGTCCCAGACGTCTTCTCCAGTATTCTCTTATTATGGCTTTGCTGAGAACTCATGTGGGGGAGACCACCAACCATCATGTGAGTAAGGAAGTTTATGAATTAGTGAAATGAAAATCAGTCAAGTTCTACAGTAGTGAGGGTCTATAGACATTTCCAGTGGGATTCTGTGTTTTCACACAAAAATGTCTATTGGTCTTCATTACAATGAGAGATGAGCAAACTCTTGTATTTAGAGTTCATCAAACATCAAACCAGTTTTTTCAAATGTTTTGGGTTTGCCAAAATCCAAAACATGTTTTGCCCTCAGCATTTTTCCCTTCGTTTTTCAAACCCCTGTGTATTTTAAGGAAAATTTAATCCTTATGTTTCTGACTCATTTACACTTAACAAGTGAACATATTGTTTCATAAGACTTATTTGAAGTCTATGAAGTCTTGTAAGTCTTCTAAAACCCTTTTTCCATAGTGGCAGGAAGCTGTGTGTTGCAAAGACATGTGAACGTGAATCCCCAATGAGTGGAATTGGTTTGAAACTTAAGATTTGATAAGAAACAATGTTGAATTGAGTTAAAGTTGGTATAACCCATCTTCTCTCCCATAATGACTATCCAATTCTTTGGTGCACAGCTTTTAACGATGAAATCACTGAGGCCACAGGACAGCCATTCTTGACATTCCTGTGATATGTACCATAAGCTGGACTTCCATTGAGGAGGAAGGAGCTGAGGTCATTTACTGTCTGTGGCCGGTGGAGTACAACTTAAGTTCTAAACTTTCTAGCTTCTAATTACATCTGACCCTCCATGGAATCCAGTGTCTCCTGACTGCTCAAACTAAAACACCCCTCAGCAGTCCTCATTCTTATCCTCTTCGACCTCCCCTAGCCTCACAAAAGTCTGTACAAAGTGTGGGAAAGCCCATGCACATTCTACCAGACCTGGGTTCAAGTCTCAGAGCTACCACTTTTTGGAAGGCATGTGAAGTGATGAGTAGGGCTGTCTGGACAAAGAATCTTTCTTACCCTAGCGATTTGGAAAATGATAATGAAAAGAGTGATCAATGCCATAGTTTTAATCCAGATATTTTGGCACTATTGGGGGTGAGAGAATGCCAAGTCTCCAATTCTTTTCCCACTCTTACGTCTAGCCCTCTCATATATCCTTTATCTCTAAGCAGCTACTTCCACTGCAGTGGGGTTCCAGATGACTCTAGAAAGTTGGTGTAGATAGGGCTCTCAGAGCCATCTCCAGGTTCTTCCTGGAGCAGATATAAACCATGAGCTTCCTGATGTTTCCCAATGCCAGAAGTGATTTGGAGTGGTTAGTGGTAGAGCACAAGGATTTCAGAGTTAATCAAATCTAGGCCTATTCTTGCCTCTGCCACTTTTCAGTTGCTTGAATCTTAGGAAGTTAACTATATCTCTGAGCCCTATTTTCTAATTAAGAAAGGAGATTAAGAAATATCCTTATCTCATCAAGCGATTACACAAATTAAATGAGATTGCACATGTTACAAGCACAACAAGTGGGAGTTGTAATGGTTGCTATTACATTGCTGTTTTTGTTTTCAAACCAGTTCCTATAGGATTGCTGGTATCTGGAGTCCTTCTCTTCACTATTTACGACCTCCCTCCCCATCCCAATATTTGGATGGGATTGAGTATCCAAGAACAGTATTTTGCTCTATTTTTCATCACTATTGATCTCTTCAGGGTGTCAACTTAGATAAGGGTACCTCCCTCCTGCCTGCCCACATGATCCATCCTGAGCAGACAGACACAATCTTTAACCCAGCCTTTAGGCAGTGGTCTTCAGTGTTATCTTTTCCTAGGCACAACAGGTTGAATTCAAATATATTTGCCTTTTCTTTGAAATTGTCCTCAACTATTCTCCTTATCAATAGATTCCTCCTCTCTATTCACTCCTCTGCAAGAAACACATGTATTGAAGGCTTCCTTCTGCCTTTATGCCTTTCTATATCATTTCCTTCTGTTGTTTATGGAGTGGTCTCATATCCTTCAAGAGGTCTTCTCAGTTCAACTCATATCTTATTCTCAAAACCAATCTACCTTCCTTCACAGACTAATAACTGACTCTATCACCTTCCCAGACACTGAAGCCCAAAACTCTGGAGTCACTTTATTTCTCCCTTTGCACAATCCCCTGAATCTAATCACACTATTGATTTCATTTCAATGACAAATGTGTTTATGCATCCTCTTCTCTCCGTGGTCACCACTAACATTCCAGGCTAATCCACTATTTCCTGAGGTCTGCATAACTGTGACACTTTTTAGTCTGATCTTGTTTCTACTCTTCCTCTCCTACGATCCATTCTCCACACAGTAGACAGAACCATCTTCTTAAAATGAACATCTAATCATGTCATCTTTTTTGCCTGAAGCCTTGTTGCAGCCTTCCAAAGTTTTTAGGATCCTACAAAGCCATGTATTCTACCATATCTTGTTTCACTCTCCCTCTAGCTCACCATGTGCCACACATACTAACCTTTCAATTCTTCAAGGCTGTTGATCTCCTTTTACATGGGGGTCTCGTCTCTGCTGATCATAAGGCTCTCCCATTCTCCTTTAAACAGGTCAATCCCTACTCTTTCTTCTCGTCAAAGCTGAAACCTCACTTCTCTGGGAAGCCTTTTCCAACATGCACCCACATGTTGGAACACCCAGACTTCTCTGTGACACTTATCACAAGAATCACTGAATAATTTGGGGATGACTTTTGTTCACTAGCTCCCAGTTGTGTCGTAAGCCTAAACTCCAGGAGGGACTGTGCCTCTTGTTCACTGCTGAATCTCCACTACTGGCAGGAATGCCTCAGCCTGGTTTGTTCTTAATAAAAATATCTTGAATGAATTAACCCCGCCTAATTCTATGCCCTCTTGCCCCACATCACTTCCCAGATGTGTTTCAGTTTGCACAGCTGAAATTTGTACTAGCCTAAAAGTCCTTTCATGGTTGTAGGCAAGGTACTTGATCTGGTTCGGGATTAGAGAGTAAGCTGCGTATGGAAAAATGCCACATTTTCTCTTTCTTTTGTTCTCACTAAATATTTCCTACTTCTAATACCATGAAATCATATTTACTAGTGTTTAATACCTGGCTGATAATCCACACTCTTCCTGGACAACTGTTTGCTTATCTTCAGGATTCATCCTATCTATGATATTCAGTTCTTGATATAATTATGGTTACATATAGTTGGTAGATTCTTATATATATATATATATATATATATATAAGGTTATATGTGGATATACATGGTTGATAGATTCTTTAAGAAATGAGTGGCAATATGAAATCAATGTTGTTATAGTTCAGTAACTGTTTTAAGTTTTTAATAAATTATTGACTTAAGGTAAAATAACTTCATGCCTTTGATTACTCATATTAATTCTAAGGTATAACTCAAGGCTCTAAAACACAGAAGCATTTAAAATACATTCTGTAAATTCATCAACTGATTGGAAGAGAGTCACCCACATTAGGGAGAACAATCTGCTTTACTTAGTCTCATGGTAATGTCATCCAGAAGCTCCCTCACAGACACATCCAGAATAATGTTTGACCAAATATCTGGGCACCCCAAGGCCCAGTCAAGTTGACAATAAAATTAACTATCACATTGTGGTTTTCCTACATCCTTCTGTTTTTGTTTCTAATAATTTTTTTAAAGATTAAAGTCTTCCCTCGATCCTAAGACAGGATTGAATCCTCTTCTCTTCATTCCCATAGTCCTCTGTCCTTTCTTATTTTTAAAATACATCATTCTTGCAATTAATCACACGTTTATTATCAGTAATTCCCCTAGCTTGTAGTGTGGAGGCTGTATCATACTTGTTTTCTACCATAGTTCTAGGTGGCAACACTGTGCCTGACCCAAAGGAGGCACTTGATAAGCATTTGTTGAATTGAATCAATTAAGTTCGAGTTCCTTGGTTTAATGACCTTTAAGCAATTATTTTCCAGGTCTGCATCCATACTGCACTGTATCCCAAGTATACTTGTAAATGATGACAGTCCTCTTCCCATCTGTTTTCTACTGAGCAAGGTACCATGACTAAAATTTTTCTCAAGTTCGGGTTTAGTAGAAATGAATACTAAGTCAAGCAACCAAAATTCTGGATCTGTGGCTCATTCTTCCAATACAACTGTTGGTTTCAGCAGCATAAGACCCTGCAGCCTGCCATTGTCTGTTCATACACCCTCAGAACACAGTTGGGTGATTGTGATTATATAATTATTTGGCAGATCAGCTTTGTATATCCAGATAAACTGCAATACCAAATGCAAACAAAAATAAAGAAAAACAAAAACAAAGAAAATCCTGATATAATGCTCAGATAAAATATAATGTAGGGTCTTTCCCTTCCAAAAACAATTGTAAATTTTCTCCAGTCTTAATATGTTTAAACCATAGCCATATTTCCATTTTTACTGAGATAAAATCCTAGTAATAGCACAATTTACATTCATCTTTAAAATGAAAAACTAAGATGGCAGCATAGATGAACATGGCTTGTCTCCTCACACAACCACATCAAAATTACGACTAAAATATAGAACAATCATCACTCACAACCCTCAGAAATCAAGTTGAATGGAAATGTGACAACTACAGAATTAAAAAAAAAACACCTCCACCTAGACTGGTAAGGGGGAGCAAAGATGTGGAATAGGCTGGTCTCACATCCACATGTGGTGGATAAAAATTCATGCGGGAAATTTTGAGAACGAGGAGTCCAGCCACACACAAGGCCCTTCAGCACAGGGTTCTAGTACCAGGAAGATAAGTCCTCATACCTTCTGGCTGCAAAAACTAATGAGGACTGAGTCAGTGGAAGAAATTTATGGAATCCCAAGAGTTCTCCTTAAAGAACCCACACACAGACTTACTCAGATTCACACTCTCAGAGCTCCAATAGCAGGGTAGCACCTTGAAAGGCACCAGTGGCATACAGGGAGGAACTTAAGTGTCTGGCATCAAGGCAAGAGCTGGGGGACAGTTTTCTCTCAGACGGAAATGTGGGCAGAGGCTATTGTCCCTTTCTGAGCCATCCCCCAACAGAGCCACAGAGACGGCAGGTTGGTGCCATATCTAAAATTCTATTGGCCTGGCGAACACTGTTTTCCCTGCCCTGGAGATCCCCTGAGATGCTGTCCCACCCAACTTACAGGCCCACCCAAAATATTAACCATGACTTTTCCATATGGATGGCTGGTCTTGGTCATGCGTTACAACTTCGTAAATCATATCAAATAAGCAACAGCTGGCCTCAGTGAACTCCCAGCCTCCATACCTCTTTCTAAGTGGCTCCAGGCCTGGCACTAACAGCAGCCAGCCTAGATTCACAGTTTGGCTTCACCTGGGAGCACCAGTAGCAGACATCTCGGACTGCTTTATAGCTTGTGCAGGGTGGCTCCAGGCAGAACACAGGTAGGGGCTGACTTTGGCCTGCATTGCCCAGGAAATCTCAGAGCCTACACACCCAGTGGGCAACTGAAGACCACTTCAGAGCGACACCACCCTACCCTTGCACAGCTGATCCTCCACAGAGGGCGGAGGTTGGTAAGTGGTCACAGCCAGTCCTTGCAGCTGACTGGCCTGGGTAAATCCTTCCCATTGACCTGCCAATAGCAATCAAGGCTCAACTACAAGAGGAGGGTATACTCAGCACACACAGAGGGCACACCTCATGTACCCTGCTTAGGTGATAGGGGAGGCTGTGCCACTGGTCCCTGAAGGACAACCACTACATTAGGTCACACTATCAAGACACAGAATCATAGCAGCTGTACCTAATACACAGAAACAAATACAGGGAGGCTGCCAAAATGAGGAGATAAAGAAATATGGCCCAAATGAGAGAACAGATAAACTCCAGAAAAAGAACTAAACAAAATGGATATAAGCAATCCATCCCATGCAGAGTTCAAAACACTAGTGATTACGATGCTCAATGAACTTAGTGAGGACATCAACAGCATTAAAAAGATCCAGTCAGAAATGAAGAATACACTAATTGAAATAAAGAACAATTTACATGAAAACAACAGTAAAGTGGATAAAGCTGAGAATCAAATCAATGATTTGGAACATAAGGAAACAAAAAACAACCAATTAGAACAACAAGAAGAAAAAAGAATCCCCCAAAATGAGGATAGTGTAAGCAGCTTATGGGACAACTTTCAGTATTTCAACATCTGAATCACAGGGGTGCCAGAGGGAAAAGAGAAAGAGCAAGAAATTGGAACTCTATTTGAAAAAATAATGAAAGAAAACTTCTCTAATTTGGTGAAGGAAATAGGCATGCAAGTCCAGGAAGCACAGAAAGTCCAAACCAGATTTGTGCAAAGAGGCCCACTCCAAGACACATCACGATTAAAATACCAAAGGTTAAAGATAAAGGGGAATCTTAATAGCAGTAAGAGAAAAGCATTTAGTTACCTATGGTGGCATCCCCATAACACTGTCAGCTGATTTCTCAAAAGAAACTTTGCAGTCTAGAAGGGATTGGCAAGAAATATTCAAAGTCATGAAAAGCAGGGACCTAAAGCCAAGATTGCTCTACCCAGCTAAGACATCATTTAGCATCAGGAGGCAAATAAAGTATTTCACAGATAAGAAAAAAACTAAAGGAGTTCATCATCACCAAATGATTTTTATATGAAATATTAAAGGTACTAATTTAAGAAAAAAAAGAAGATCAAAACCATGAACAATAAAAATGGCAAAAAATACAAATCTATCAACAATTAAATCTAAAAAAAACAAAACAAACAAGAACAGAGATAGAATCGTGGATACAGAGATCATTTTAATGGTTGGCAGATAGGAGGGTTTGTGGGGAAATGGGTGAAGAGGTGAAGGGATTAAGAAGTACAAATAGGTAGTTACAGAATAGTGTGGGGATGTAAAGTACAGTACAGGAAATGGAGTACCAAAGAACTTATACACCTGACCCACGGACATGAAAAATGGTGTGGGGATGGCCTGGGGGAGTGGGAGGTGCTAGGTGGAGAAGTGCAAAGGGGAAAAATTTGGGCAACTGTTATAGTAAAATCGATAAAAATAATTTAAAAATAAAAATAAAATAAATGAAAACTAGGATAGCAATTACCACTAAAATGCTGTCCTAACCTTTAAAGTGTCACAGGTGCCAATGTAGCTGTTCATGATTTTCTTTTTTAGCATTATAGTAGAGAAGGAATGAGATCAACCTAAGACCCTAATACCTACTTTTGATTCTTAGCTCCAGACAATACCAGCCATAAAACTTTAGCTGTCAACTAACTGATGTGTAAAATAAGATGATAATGTCTTTTCAACTTATCGCCAAAAAGTTATATAACTTAAATGAGGTATCATATTAAACATACTTTATCTTTAGGAAGTCCTATGCATGGTAAGCTAATGCCAGGGTATGTTATACAAATATAGTTTTAATCTTATATAAAGGTTTTCACAAAATGAAAGAATTTTCCATTAAGATTTGTGCTTTTAATTTTTTTCTTTTTCAGTTTTCATGCTTAACTTTTTTACAGCAACTCTTTTTCCTGACTCCTAGGGTATATTGTACAGTAGTTTATGGGTAATAAAAAAGAATTTGTTGAATGAACAAGGGATTGCTTCATCTTTTCAGCTGGGTAGTTACTTTGGTGAAGCAACTCTTATTTTCTTCACCAATGCACATAGAGATAGCAGCAATTTCAGGAAGAGCTCTAAACCTCAGGGGATTCAATGAATTGTGTTCAAGTTAAAGATGCTCCAGTATGAAGCACCAGTCAAGATGTTGAAGAAAAGGCAACACTGGTGCCATATTCAAACTTCCCCATGAGGCTTCCATCTTAGAAAAGGATCCCTTGGTGGTTTATTTTCACCAGGGCATCAGAGACAACAGCCTGCTCCCACCATCTGGGTATAATAAATGAAGAATTTCAGTCATAAAAATTGCTACCCAATTTAAGATGCACAGTACTGCTTTTCTCAAACTAACTGCCCCTGGCAGTTCTTGTTAATACTTCCGTTCAAAATAAAAAAAAATCTTAAAAGCCTTTTAAGCAAATGTTTAAAATAATTTGGGAAATACACTAAGATTTCATCTCTTTTACATGAAGCCTCCTAGGAGATATGATTATGTAAGTTCCCCCCTGACTGCAGACCTGCTGAAAAGCAAGGCAGGGGGTGGAAATAAGTCTCCGCAGAAAAACAAAGGCTGAAACAATGGGCATTTTAGATTTCTCCCCTGAGCCGTGTTTAACCAACAGCAACAACTACAGACTCCACAAGGTTTCTGCCGAGTCACAAACAAACTGAATCAAAAGCAAAATGTGATTTTTCAAAAATCTACTACTCCAAAGTTTGAATCTTTGTCAAGCAATGCTTCATGATGGACTTCCAGCTCCTGGGAAAATATTCTCCACTTCACATGGCTACTGCATATACAGGCTCCAGCAGAAGTAACACCTGACCTGCTTGAGTGTGATTGGTAGGGTAATAATTGGGTGTGATAATTTATAGTTTTAATTTGAAAATTTCACCTAAAATGTCATGGTGTGCTTGAGTGTGATATTGTTATGTTATAGAATTACATGCTTATGATTTTGTAATAAAAATGGGCATTATTTGTGCCATACCCTGTATATGACAGACTTTACCAAAAACTGGTGTGAAAAAGAGTATAAAGTTTGGAAGTCACATAGATGTATTTTCCCTAAATTAATCATGAACTGCCTTTGATTAATGTAGGTTCTTTTGAAAAACAAAAAGGAGAAAAGATATTATGATGATGAAGAAATATTTCTTCAAGCTTCTCTTTGTAAAAGTTTAATTTCCTATATAGCTTTTATTAAGACAAACAAAATTTCAGACTTTCTAAATTTAAAAACAATGAAAGAAATCACAAGTGAAAACATTCTTAAATTGACTTTATAAGAATGGGAAACGTATCTGCATTGAGGACAAATAGAACTAAGTTGGCACAAATGCGACCGAAAGCTACTATCACTGCTGTGTGAAGGACTCATGCAAGTAGATAGGAACAACGAAAACATCGCATTCCCCCACACTGAACAAGGGACACTATCAGATGGAAAACCCCAAAGCAGGGAAGCATATTTAAAAAGTTCAACCTCACTAGCAAGCCAATAATTACAAGTTAGAGGAAAATACTGTGCTTCATCTATTAAGTTGATAAAAAGTAAAAATAATAATACCAATTTTAGTGAATCTGCAGTGAGGTGGAAACTCTTAAACATTGCTAGCAAGAGTATAAATTAGTTTAAATTTTTTGAAGTTATTTTAATCATAAACATGAAGAGTTTACAAAACACCCTTAGCCTTTGATCCAGCACATTCATTTCTAGGGTTCTGTCCTGAGAAAATAATCAAGGGGCCTCACAAAAACTCATGTAGAAGAACACTGTAGTTTTTATGGAATAGGGGATAGTTGAAATCTAAATTATAACAATAAATGGCCAAGAGACTTTACATAATGGAATACAATTTAATCATTAAAAGCAACGTTTTAATTGATGATAATGGAAAATGCCATCCCATGGAGTGAAAAAGTTGGTTACAAACCTACAGGTATACACCAGGATGACATTTTGGTTAAAAACTGCACGCATAGGAAAAAAGACAGGAAGGAAATGCACAAATATATAAACAGGGGATAAAGGAGAACTATATTTTTCTTTGTATGCATATATTTTATAAATGTGTTACAATAATCATTTTATAATTTTTAACGTTCTGATTATAGAATGAAAGACCCACTATTGATACATTCTTGTCAGAGAGGTCAATGGGATATAAATTTGGTTTCAGAACGAGTCAGTAAGTATAAGAAGAGTAATATTTATACTGGTTTTGAAACTCAGAGCTCAAATTCAGCGTAATCCAATCAGCATTCCACGGAAACTCCCCTCAGTATTCTCATTCAAAGAAATCTCTCCCTTTAAAAATTCACACTTTGTTGACATTTATCTTTTTATTTAAGTACTAACAATCATTGATCTGCTGCCCTAAGAATTTTATGTCAATCGATTATTATTCCTATTTTATAGGTGGGAAAAATGAGGCATAGAGCAAGAAGTAGCTTGCCTGGAATCACACGACTAGTAGTGGTAGATGGTGGATTCAACTCCAGTTAGCGTGGCTTGTATACGACCTCTCTCTACCGTGTTTTAGCTGTTCTATCTGTCATGCATCACTGTGTGTGTGGTTAGTCCACCCAGCGAGAGTGCAGTTGCTTTAGGGGCAAGCATAGGACTTTGAACTTCCTCAACTTGTCTTCAACAAACCCCACGATGGTGCTAAGGACTAAGGATGATGACTCAAAATATGGACTTCATTGTATTTTTGAAAAAGCAAACAAGTTGAATGTGTTTCACACAGTTACTAAAAACTCCAGGAAGAGTACTTTTAGAGATTAATATTCTTGATTTTCAAGATTTGTTTCCTAGACAGATATCTCTAAAAAGCAAACTATAGCTGGTTTACACAGCCACATGCTCCAGTTTTAATTTCCCTGATCCAGAAACAGAGAGACTAATAAAAAATCTTTTTAAATTAAAATATTGCTAAACTGCCCATGTATTACCTGTGGAATTGTTTAGGACAGATACAATTCAGAAGTAGGAAATGAGGAAGAATGCAATGAAAGACCCTTCTTTTGCATTCTTGACAAATAGGCAGGGGTTTATAAACTTAGCTTCTGAAGGGCATCAATCATTAAGTGCAAAGCATGTGTATTGTGCTACCTGCTGCCTCAGCCAGTTTTGTGATGAAACGTGTTTAGTAGCATGTAACGTGACACAAGTTTGGGGGGCAAAGAGAACAGAAAAGGTCTAATGTTTTACCCAAGTGAAATTACTGGGGAATTCTAGGTTGGTAGATTACCCAAATTGGATTTTGACCAAGCGATTGAAGTTAAGATCTCTAAATGAGTAGAAAAGCTGCTGGACCGTTAGTGACCAGGGCAGATTAAGACTCCACGTTAGTTAGAGCTTGATGGAAAGCTAGCCCTTCCAACAGTGGCCCCTGACACCAAGGCTGGCGCAGGCCTAGCTCAGATGAACGAGTGCCAGCATACTGAATCACCAAATCATTTCCTAGAGCAGATTTTTCTTGGATGTCTCCCATAAAGTTTCATCAAGGCACAGATCCTATTTCATTTATGAGTACATAGCCCAAAGTAATGTCTATATGAATATTCAGAGAAAGGTATAAAGGAGGAGCCAAGATTATTTTTAAAATATCAAGGTACGGAAGGCAATAAAGGAAGAGTACTAGGCTTCTAGGGCTGGAGTGCTGACAATACCGCCAGCATGATCCTCATGTACTGCTCTAGCCACACATGCCATTTCTAGTGACTGTCACTGTGCCACTCTTATCCCATATCCCTTTCTTATTTTACAAAGCTGTTTAACACTATTTGCTAATGGAAACTCTGGCAGCACTTTCAATGAGACAGCTTTTGTAAGTTTACATCTATTGAGTTTTATCTGTTCTTTCAATTCCCAAGTGTGTAAATAGCACAGTGTCCAGCACTTGCCAGATACACCATGTACATTGTTAAACTCTTGGTTCCTTTTATTTCACCATGGACCTGGCCTATGGTAAGAATACCCTCTTCCCCTAAACTCTCGCTAAGCCTGTTCCCCACTTTTATGCAGTGCTGCCTTTACATTGCACTACGGCATCTTCTGCATAAGATGATTCCCCTATTGAAGGATATTTTGGTAGAGCATCTTCTGCTTCAGCCACCGCAACCAAAAATCCAACTCAAACATTTATCTCCAGAGAGAATCTTTTTTTAAAATCCACACCTGAGGATGGGCATATAGAGAGAAAGAAACATTGATGGGTTGCCTCCTGTACATACCCCAACCACACCCAACCGGGGACAAAACCCACAAGCTGAGTATGTGCCCTGACTGGGTATCGAACCCACAACCTTTTGGTGTATAACATGATGCTCTAACCAACTGATCCACCGGGCCAAGGCTGCAGTGAGACTCTTTGGGCTGCCTAGCAGTTTGCCTCTTGCCATTTACCAAATCCACCCCCTCACAGCCACATCTCTCAAGATGCTTTCTGGGCAGTTCCCCTCCACCACTGATACTGCAGTCTTTTCCCCAGGTATTTCCCTCTGCAGGGACAGAGGACTCTTTCTTTATCCAGCACAGTGCATTTCCAACATATTTTAATTTTCTTCAAGGAGTTTAGTGAAAAGAATCCTGGATTAGAATTTGGGAAACCTGGATTTCAGGTAGTGAATGAAGGAAATAATTTAACATTTGTCCCATTTCCAAATAGGGACTTAAGATCCATATCCTAAATATCTTATAGTAGCAAGGATCAGGGTCTTTAATATAATTTGAAAGTATGTCAAAGCACATGGAATTATGTCCATGAAAATGTAAATACATGCAGGCAAATTCAAACAATTTCAAAAGAGTAGTTGATTCATAGTATGGAGTTAATCTTATGAGTAACAAAAATTTACCTTCAAATGGCCAAATCAGCCATATTCAAATTAAAAGAGCCTTTTAGTGCCATTCAAAACATTTAAGAGTATTGCCCTAAAAAGATAAACACTATAATAGGTCTTTGAAGTAAGAACTGGTTCTGCTGCCTTTCTACCCCCACTCCAGCCCCTTCAAAGTCATCAAAGCAATGTTCTTAAAGTGTGAATTTCTTACAAGTAGCTTCTAATGGATTCACCCTTCACTCTGTTCCTCACTAATCAGAGGTAACCTGACTTTTACATTCTTAATTATGCCTCTTTCAAAGAGCATTAAGGCTTATACTGGTTTTAAATGGTCCTAAATGCACCTCTGCTTTTGACGTAGGCTGTTCTGACCAACATACATCCTGGTATTAGAGCAATCCCAAGGACTGTATGTAGGCCCCTAACCAGTAGGGTTTTTCTGGGTCACTTCCCTTTCTTTTCCCCAGAACCACCTGCAGGATGTTCCCTAAGTGGCTGATTTCCGTCAAACTCTCCCAGAAGAAGAATCAAAGTTTTTCAAGCACTCTCTCTTGTCTGAAAGAGTGATTTTCAATTTTAATGCACATTAAAACAAAAACAAAAAGAACCCTTGGGGGATATTGTTAAAAATAAAAATCCTTAGGCCCCACACCCCAGATATTTTAATCCTGTTGGGATAAGGCTGGGGACGTGGGTTTAAATAAGGCTGACTTCTTTCCACGTAGGTGATCTGCATTCTGAGAAACACGGTCCTACAGAATAATGACCTTTCCAGGCCCAACTAACTTTCCAGGCTTATCTCCCTCATTAACTCCTGATTCCCATCCTTAATGCATGCATGCTTGCACAAACACATACACACACATACATGCACACACGCGTGCACACACACACACATACACACATTAGGCCACAAAGAATGATGCACTGTCCGACCTTTTCACTCTTCTTGTTCTTGGTGGGAGTGTAAACTAGAACAACAGTTTTGTAAACAATCTAATAGCTTCTATTAAAGTGTAAAGTGTAAGGATTCACTGACCCGGTAATTCTACTGTTTTGTAATCTTCCCTAGAGAAGTTCACATGTAAGTCCTTTTCACAAAAGACTGAAACAGACACTTAACTAGCCGGTTGAAAAGAGAAATCTCTGTTTGGTCTGGTTACACTCATTTTCCTCCTGTTTCCATGGGCCCAATTCCCAATGTCCTTACGCCTGCATGCTATGCTTGCCCTGTATTATTATTCTCTTGTCTCAGAACTAATGATAAGTTACAGAAGTCCTTACTCTCTATATCTGCATATGTATTACTCAAGGTTTGCCAGAGAAACGAAACCAAAAGCCTTTATGTAGATCCATAGAAAGAGATTTAGTATGATGAATTGGCTCATGTGATTATGAAGGGTAAGAAGTCCCACAGCTTGCCATTTGCAGGCTGGAGGCCCACGGAAGCTGGTGATAGCATTTCAGTGCAAACCCAAAGGCCCTAGAACCAGAGAAGCCAATGGCATTAAAGTCCCAGTCTGAGCTGATAGCCCTAGTACCAGGAGTGTCAATGTTTGAGGACAGGAGGAGATGGATGCCCCAGCTCAAGGAGAGCAAATTCTCCCTTCCTCCAGGCCCTCAATGGATTGGATGATGCCACCTTCATTGCAGAGGGTGCTCTTTACTCAGTTTACTGATGCAAATGCTATTCCCACCCAGAAGCAACCTCACAGTGAGAACTAATGTTTTACCAGCTATGTGGGCATCCTTTGTAGCTCAGTCAAGTGAACGTAAAATTAGCCATCACAACACAGCATCACCCACCGCTTTGCATATTGACTGGACATGGCTGCACAGCACTGCACCTCTCTGTCTCTCACTAACCTAAGCTGCAGGTCCTGCTTCTGAATGCTGTGTCCTCTGCTCCCTAGAGGAGAGAAGTATTTTAAACTTCTTGTTTCTGGAAACATAGCCAAGATTGGGAGTTCAAGTTACAATGGATTTTGCTCTCCTTTCACTCCTACCCCTCAAGAGAAAGAAGTCAAAATAGTCCCTTTTTTGCAGGGCCTAGGCTTATACAATTGTAGAAACCCCTCTTTAGAAAAAAAAAAAACAAATAGAAAATTCAAGTAAAAGTTGGTAGGGTCCCTCCTAGGTCTGTGGAAGAGACATGCAAGTATAAGGTTCTAAATCCTAAGCTGCCTTAGCTTTTCAATAAGTTTGCTGTGCTCAAGGAGTCATATCAGTAAACATGCACCTGGGCCTTTTTATGTTTTTAAATTTTTATTTATTTATTTTTAGAGGGAGGGGAAAGGAGGGAGAAAGGAAGGGAAAAAACACCAATGCATGATAGAAACATCAATTGGTTGCCTCTTGCATGCCCCCAACAGGGAACTGGCCCGGAAACCAAGCATGTGCCCTGACCAGGAAGTGAACTGGTGATATTTCAGTTTGCAGCATGATATCCATCCCACTGAGTCACACCAGTCAGGGCACTTTGTTTCATGTTCACTGTCAGGTGAGTCATATACCACTCTGGGTTACTTAGTAAACATCAACTACCTATGATGATGGTGATAACTATAGTGGTAAACCAGGGTATATGAACATATAGTGGGACCTAAATTATTCTAATACTAAAATATCTACATCTTTTAGATAATAGATAATGTAAAATAAATCCTTTGTGATATTAAAAAAGTAAAAAACTTAGTGCCTTTCAAGGCTGCACTAATTTTATATATACAGATAATTCCCATTTTCTGACAAAACTATTTCAAACAAAAAAGAGTTATATTATTTGTAAAAATTTATCAACACAAATTTTACATGTGTTTTAGTTTACAAACTTCATAATTGGTAGATTGCCTATAGAAAATGAAAATTGTTTCATACTAATAGTGTAACTAATGGAACTCGCATACACTGAAGTTCCTTGAAAAATGCATGAATGATAGAAATAGTAGTTTGGATTTGTTTTAAAAAAAGATGCTTATATTGGAAGGTATTGTCTTGGAACAATGTGGCTATTGATCCAGTGCTAGATTGTCATAAAATAATGAGAGGGGAAAGACTCATCACTCACTAAAGACACATAAACAAAGCAATAACAGTTGGAGAAAAACCTAATAGCAAACCTTTTAAATATTAAATGGAGAAAAATTAGGCCAATTTTAAAGTTTGTCTTTACATTAAAATTCTAGCAAAGTAAAAAAATTAAAGTAACAATATGTTTATTCTATTTTAGCGTGTTAGCTGAAGATGTGTTTCTCAGCATCTTCTCTCTGTATTTGCCAAATAATTTCTCTAACCCAAACTCTAGCAACCACAGTCACCATCATCATCAATCATCATCATCATCATCATCATCATCATCATCACAATAACTACAATTCATAGGAGCTCCCGCTGTGGTCGGTTGCTCTGCTGAACTCCACATGTACAAATGCAGTCCTCACTATGAGACAGAAGAGATCCCACAAAGGCACCTGTTCCCAAAGACCATCTGGATAGCTATGCCCACATTGCACATTCCCTATCTTTCCACTTCCTTGGTATATCAGTTAGGAGTCATCCAATTGTCAGGGCCAGAAAACATTAAAATATATTTTTTTTAAATCTTATGTCTAAAATTCCAGGTAGGACCACCTTCAGCAGAGGCTTGATCCAGTAGCTCAGCCCATGTAGTAGGGCATTTGTCGTGTGCCATCACTGTCACAGAGGAACAGGAGAGCCAGAAGGTGACTGGCTGAAGGATTCAGCTCACCCTCCAGGCTCAGGGTGAGATGATATGATGTTCATCTCATGGGTGAGAATGAGGTTGAACTAACTTCCCCAAAAGGAAAATCTGGGTGCTGTTGGCAGAAAAAGGAGAGAAGAGAGGTGGGGGGAAGAGGCATAGCAGCACCAAAATGTGTTTCCTACAAGTATTATTCCCATACGGGTATGAGAATCTAAAACTCTGATACAACATCTGTGCATACACATTTAACTAAAAATTATAAAAACTATTGGTCTCCCATTCACTCTCTGCCCCCTGAATATGGGGAAAAATTTTAATCCATATCTGCAATGTAGAAAATGCCACTAAAAATGTTATATTTCATTATCATGCATATGTATATACCTGACTGTGGTAAAACTACAGCAAATAATGACCAGAGAATCCAAAATCCTCTCACAAAGCAAAGAATCTACATAAAAGAAAAATGGGCCCCAGAAAAATGATGATCCAGACAATAGAGCATTAATGTTCCTTCCATTTTATACAGATTCTCAAGTCAGTCTGACTGCTTGGGCCTATGAATGTCTTCATGCTGTGTATTTTTTACTTTCTTATAGGAATACTTTTTATTACGACTTAACTGAATTGCCAAAAACATCACTATATTTGGAATTGTTCAAGGGTTGAGAAGAATTGAAATGTGTTGAATCTTAACACATCTGAATTCAAGATTGTTACCTTTATTGCCAATAACGTACCCTAAGTATGAGACCAAGGGAGGCCATTCTGCTGTGTTCTGTCATATATATTGAACCAGGTATGTGTCTAAATTTTCACCACACTAAGAACAACAAAATATTTAGACTTGGGGAAAAAAAACAAGAAAGTAAAAGGAAATTTTCTTTTTTCATATGTTAACAGAAAATTCATTTGGAATCGTCTTTGTGGTGGTAGTCAGTTTACCACACAGAGAGTGCTGCCCGAGCTCCATTGAAATGGAGTGGTGGAAACTGGGAAACTGCGCTGGAGTGGGGTGAGAGACATCCGAGTTTTAGTCTAAGCTCTGTCACTAACCAGCTGTGTGACCTTGGGCAAGTCATTTGACTTCCTCTGGGTTTTACTTTCCTCATCTGCACAATGAATAGGTTGGCAGCAACTCTCTTTACCAATTCCGAACCCTGAACTTCTTCAAATTTTGTGAAAGGAACATACCTACATACCAAGTAGGTATGTTCCTTACTTTACTCAAATATCTAAAATGGAGCATTACCATTCATTTCCCTCCCAAGAAACTGATGTCAGGTGCTAGAGAGAGAAAGTTTGTAGGACAATTCTGGGTTTTAAAAATGTCCATATATCTCTTTAATTTGCGATTACCTTAAGTAAACAATTCGCTTTACACTTTTATTCAAAAATAACAAGCTGTGCTGGAAATGCCGGCATACACCCTTTATTACGCTCTCCAACCCAAACACGAAAACATTTGTACTTATGTTATGACTTCACCTGGTGGCTTTCATTTTCCCCAACATAAAGACAGGGTGAAGCAAAGTAATAGAAAAATAGAAAACATCTTTGTTGGAAAATGAGATTGCAGCTGTGTAACTGGAGCACACAACCATAAATCAGAATGTCAAATCCAAAACACATGACTTTTTGCAAGTTCTCCATGTGCGCTCTAATGTGATTACAGCCTGGTTGCTATTATGATTTAAAACAAAGTCTTTCATGCTAGAAACAAAATGCGGAATGTGAGCCGCCTGGGGGAGAGAGCTGCAAGCTAGCGAGCAACATACCCCTTGCTGTCAGAGAGGTGGGCTACAGTATTTCAAGTACTGGTTTGTCAGGTGTGAGAGAGCAAGAGGATACAAGAGGAACCTTGGCAGAGGTCTTAACATGAGGGACAAATTAGCCAGCAGTGTTCAGCTCAGTTTGACAATCTGAAATTAGCTTCTTTCTTCCCCCTCCCATCTTTTTTTTTTTCTAAGCAGAATCCTGAAGCCAAATACGAAGATTACAGAAGTCATTCTTTCCTGCCTATCACATAAACAAATGGCCCAGCTGTTATTGCTAAGATTCCAGTTTTAAACTTGGACTTTCTTGTATAAACTTCAATGTAATGGTATTTAAAGTGTCATAGGCAATAAGCATCTAATCCTACTCAATAAATTGTAGGCTCGTTGCATGAACTCCTAGAGCTGTTAAAGACAGCTGTGCTTTTTTTGTAATTTAAGTCATTTCCAAATTGGGCAACTCTCCAGGTGTATTTTCAGACAAACAATGTGTGCTAGAAAAAGTGATGTTCTGAGTCTTTCAAGCAATGGAATAAACACAAAGGAGTAAAAGCTGAGATATAAGACAGTGCAAACATCATTCCTGAGCCCCCCAGGGGGGCCGGCATCAAGGTCAGGGTGCTAGGAGACTGTTCTGATTTCCTAGGACTATTGGAATATGAGCCAGGGCGTTTTCCCCCAAGGACCCTTTGCAAGCCCAATTACTTTTGTAACTGGTTGTTGGGCAAATAGCATGGGTGGTACCAGGGTACAAGATAAGCATTTAATATTTCTCAAAATAGAACCATCGACAACCCTGAAATAGAAAAAGCTCCTCCCACAACTGATATTTAAAGGGTCAGGAGAACACAGTTTCCACCCTGTGATGTCATTAAAACAAATCATTATTAGACCATAAGATAAGAACTAATCATAAGAGGTCATTTCATCCTGTGCAAGAGGACCCACAATGAAAGCCTTTAAAAAAGAATAGTTGATCATTATTTTATATCCAAATCATCATTAAGCATGACATGAATCCTCATTTTAGTACATGAGAGCTTAGAAGGGGCAGGGCAGGGCAGGGCAGGGAGTGTGTTTCTATAGAACCAACCCAAGTTCAGCATTCTACAAGACAATCAGCGGATGGGCCTGAACAGGAAGAAGCCCACGTTCTTCCTCACCGTGGCTTGATGAGGTGAGTCACCTTCAGCGGGGCCACGTTTGCCTCCGGGATCTGATTCCAGAGGAAAGGAGCTTTGTTGTTGTCATAGGTTTGCTTTGGTGGTGGTTTCATTGACAATTGATCTGTGACTACAAGATCTTTTCTGCTGTTGTTCTACATTATTGTCAGGTCCTGTGCATTATCTTTTGGGCCAAACACATCTGATGTCAACTTCTTTGTCAACAATGCACAGAAAACAGATTAAAAAAAACCCAGGGAAAACATAAATCACAGGCCTGAAGTCCGCAGTGTAGTTCCTCTGAATCCCTCTGTGGAGGGTTGAACTTCATCATAGACAAATGAGGCCTGAAATGAATCAACACCTCTTTCAGCTGCTGGAACATAACACACGCTCACAAGTGGAGGGAATTTCAGGCAATGACTCAGGATACTTTTGGCCTAGGTAGACAGTTGGACAGCTATACCTAGTCCCAAAACTCTTAGAAATGATCTTCTGGATCCCTGACCCCACACAACCTTCCAAAAGACAGTTTCACATGCAAAGCAAAAAATTCCTACTGATGCTTTTAAGCTAAGGCTTAATAATTAGAACTTCCCTTCATCTAGGAATTCGGATGGTATTCCTCCTATCGCCCCTGGAGAAAGTTCAGACCTGTCACCTCAGTGGAAAACTTCACTCTAGCCAAAGCAATGGTCCACTTGTTTCTAGCCCCGTAGAGCAAAACCCCTCAGGCTTTGTTCAGTTTTTAGGAGAAACTCAACAGCTCTGTATACATTAAAGACCGAACCAAAAAATGTCTAGAAACAACTAATCTCTCAGTGTCACTTTAAACAAGTATAGCATACCAGACACATGGTATTTATCAAACAATTTAGCCTTTCAGCTACCCAACCTATTGGGTCCCATTTCTCACATTGAAAAAGTCCCTAAAAGTCTACAAAAAAATACTGTCAAACCTACAAATGATAGTATTCAGAATTTTATTCTCAAGGCAACTTACCCAATACTACAGGTACCATTTTCTGACGTGGGCATGACTAAAACACTCTCCAGTTTTCAAGAGAAGAAGGACATGCACCATAGAATGGACTGGTGGGTAGCTTTTTTTTTTTTTTTGAGCTAAAAGCTGGAGAATAAAATTATTGAAACCATCTTCTGTTCTACTTTAATTTTCACCAGCTTTTTGCTAGTTTACTTTAACAAGTAATGTTTGATTGAATTCAGGCCTGCTTTTGTTTACAAAATGAACCAGAGCCAGCAAGCCGTGGCCTGGCTAATTTGCACACACACTGCCTTGGTCTCCTCCCCTTTAAACAAAAATCTGGATTTGTGATTTATTGTTGATTTGGTTACTTCAAATGATTTCGATGGCTAAAATCTAACTTCCACCCCATCCTTGAGATGTTTTTTGCCCATCTATGTCTACCACACAAGGCAAAAGTTGGCACCCATCAAAAGAAGCAACACGTCTCTTTACCTCCCCAAACTTCAGATGCCAATCAAAGGAACTGAGAATAAAAATCCACCGATGGAAGAAGGGTAACGCAGGATCCATAAATCAATAGCTTTAGAAAACAATCTGACCCATTCAGATAAATAATGTCATGAAAGCAGAACAGAGTGATTGCTGCTGATGGCAGGTCCTTTCAAGTCTTACACAGCATCCTTGTTTGCCCATCAGGTAAGCCAGTGGTTCTCAAATCCAGCACAGCATCGAACCCCCTTGAAAGCCCTATTCTTAAATCTTCTCTGGGAATTCTGGTTTGAAAAATCTAGGGTGGAATCTGTATGTTCACAAAGCCCCGCTGAATGATTCTGGACATCTATCAGCCTTGGAAACCCTGCCTGGCTAGTCCCATCTCTTTCTCTGCTTGAGTTCTCCACTCCAAATCTCAAGTTCTCTTCTTATTCTAGGCCATGAAACTGCAGTGGTGTTACTCGTATAGCCAGGTGAGAGTGAATGTGTAAGGGGGTTGCCCTGACTCCTTTGTCACTCATGTATAAAATCCACATAGGCACTACTACTATTGGGGCTTGCCCCAACAATCACTACCTAATGCTACAAATCACTTGACGCTCACATGCCCACAGTCTGTTCTCAGCAGTCCATCTCCATTTGATCTCTCATTCCCCTAACCACAAGGCAAAGTTCATTCCCACTTTCCTCTGCCCTGCCCACAATCTGCTTTCTTTTGGTTATCTACCTACTTCCCTTCAGGTTGCTCATTTAAACAGAATCTCATTTGAAACAAAAAAGGCAATTTATCCAATACTATAGGTATTGAAGGAATGACTATTAGTTCTTGTTTATCCCTGTATCTCCAAATCATAGCCTGGTGTATAGTATATGGCAGGTGTTCAATAAATATTTGCTGAAAATACAGATGAATGTCCAAAGTTAAACTTGCTCTTAGAGGCTACTTTAATAATTTATGATTTTTCAGAATGCACCTTAACCATGTGGAGTCATAAAATCTTAGGAATGGAAGGACTGATGAGAAATCTGAGGTCATGCAAAGTTGTGATTGTTCCAAGATCAACAGCATACAGGTGGTAAATCTCTGACTAGCAAAGAGTCCAGTGTTTGTTATTTTTGTGGTTTCGTTTTGTTTTTTAGTACTCATCTCTAAAACAATTAATAATGCTTCCTAGGATAGAGGAGATAAAATACAAGGAGAAGATACTTAAAATATGCTTAGAAGAGTTTCTGAGACATTTCAAGTACTTAGTAAATTATAATGCACCATGTTCCTTATCCAAGACTAATGTCTGATGTCTAAGTCTTCCATAGTCTGGCCCAACTCTGTTAGTCCAACTTGGTTACCCATTACTGGCCTGGTAATGTGATTCTGACACTAACTACCCAGATTTAGGTCAAATTTCATAGGTCAAAGGCACAGTCCTCCATAAGACTCCCCTCATTTCTGACTTTATCTATAAGCTCTGCAGGTCTCAGGCCTCCTACACTTGTGACCAACTGGCTACAAATTCAGGGGTTCCCACTGCCCCTCCAGGTTCAATAATTCACTACAGCTACTCACAAAACTCAGAAAAAAACTAATGGTTATAGTTTTATATAAAAGAGACAGACACCTAGAGAAAGGTCTGGGGGAGTCCCAAATGCAAAATTTCCATATCCTCAGGATCCGTCACCCTCCAGCATGCCAAGGCATATCACCAATCAGGAAACTCACCTGAGCCATGAGTGTCCCTAGTTTTTCCTGGGGTCTTATTACATAGGTACAGTTGATGGAATCATTGGTCACATAAAAGTACTCACTCTCCACACCCCTTTCCTTCCTGCAAGTCAGGCTGATATCTCCTGGGTCAAGAAATCCCCAAGTTCTAATCCCATGGCGGGTGCTTCCAGAGCAGCTTGCCCCATCCTGCATCATCTTATTAGTATAAACTCAGGCACAGTCCTGGGTTCATCGTGAATAACAAAGCTCCTCATCACTCAGAAAAATGTCAAGAATTTGGAGGTTACCCCCAGCGATCAAAGTCCAGCCAAATTCTTTATTATAAAATGGGGCTCTTCTCCACTATGACTTGTCTTCTCATGCTCAGGCCATGATCAGTTCTAAGTCAGCTCTTTCTGGTGAACACACCTTAGCATCTTGTTTTTGTTATACTCATCATACTCATAATTACTTGTTCTTTGTCATCTTCATTAGACTGTAAAATCTATAAGAGCAAGGATCGTGTCTGTCTTATTCATTACACTTGGCCAAGTCCTTACACTGGTCCAAGAACTTAGCTAATATAATTTTTAAATGTTGGCAGGTGAATTGCATCTCCATACTTTTATTCACAGTAGGACATTTGCAAACCTTTGAAAGCGAGCTCCAGGGCCAGAGTAGCTGCAGTAGGGACCGGTACAAATACAGATACTCTTTGACTTCTGAAGAATTTAACAATACATCCCAATAAACCCATCAGAAGTTGAAAATACTTTAAGTCAACATGCATTTAATGCCCATAAACTACCAAATACCTACCTTAGTGTACCCTACACTGGGAGCTGCTTCTTGCTGCCATTGTCCAGCATCATGAGAGAGTAGCATATAGCAAAGATCAAAATTCAAAGTTATACAGTGATATATACCTTTGGCAAGCAATACTGAATGTGTATTGCTTTCGCACCGTCTTAAAATAAAAAAATCCTGTCAAACATCACAAATTAGGGACAGTCTATAGTAAGTCCTCACTTAATATCATCAAAAGGTTGCTGGAAACTGATTTTAAGCAAAGTGACTTATAATGAAACCAATTTTAACAGAGACTAATTGATATAAACAAGAGTTAAGTTTCTATGGCATATTTCTGATCACAAAAACATCCCCAAACTTCTAAATAAAGACCGCAAACCTCTCCCTTTTTCCTTTTTTATTGTATTTTTATCTACGACCATTTATCCTCCCCCATACCCTCTTCCACTTTCACCTACCCTCCCCCACCATAACCACACTGCTGCCCACGTCCACTGATTCTTGTTCTTAAACACGTCTAACATTAACCATTAAAATCACTGTTAGCTATACATATACTAAGAAAGATGAATAAAAACAATATGATAATTATATTCCAACTCATTTATTCCAGTTCAGGGTCAGGAGTAGCCAGAGCCCATCCTGGAAGCTCAGGGTGCAAGGCAGGGTACCAGTCCTGGACAGGGTACCATTCCATCAAAGGCACATTCACACTCATACCCCCACTCAGTCACATTGGTACAATGTAAACACACCGTTAACCTAACGTGCACATCTCTGGGATGTGGGAGGAAACTTGAGTATTCGGAGAAAACCCATGCAGACATGGGGAGAATGCAAACGCCACACAAACAATAGCCCCAGGCAAGAATCCACATTTTCTCATCAACATTACAACAGAACACTGAATGAAATGACAATATTATTCAAGGACCTGCTGTACTATAGGATAACCAAGAGAACCCCCCCATCATTGAAAGAAATTCAAAGTAAACTTGAAATATATTTCACCTCAAATGTTGTTTTGGCTATTGAGAAAAGTCTGGAAAAATTTGAGACATGAGGCCTATAAATAAGAAAATGCTGGTATTATTCAACCTGAAGGCAAACGGCTTATGGAATATCATAGCTGGAAGCAATCTGCATGATCAAATGTATATTCCTTAGACTTTATATATACAATAGTGTCATCTATGAATAATTATAGTTTTATTCTGAATGCCTTTTATTTATTGTTCTTGCTTTATTGCACTTGCTAAGACTTCTAATACAATATTGAATAGGAGTGGTGAGAATAGTCATCTTGTTTAGTTTACGATCTTAGGGAGAAAACATTCAATCTCCTCCTATTAGGTATCATATTAGCTGTAGGACTAGATGATGTTCTTCTATTTCTGGCTTGCTAAGAGATTTTAAATATAAATAATTTTTGAATTTTGCCAAATATGTTTCTTCATCCCCTGATAATATCGTGTGTTTTTCCTTGTTTTTCTGTTAATATGGGAATTGCATCGATTGATTCTTTTTAAGCCTACAGCACCCAGTATTCCCAGGGGGTCTCTTATTCAAATGCTAACCAGGCCTGGCCCTACTTAGCTTCCAAGATTAGGCAAGATCAGGCATGTTCGGGGTGGTATGCCAAAGACTACATTAATTGATTTTTGAAGGTTAAACCAATCTTGTATTTCTGGGATAACACTCTCTCGGCAATGGTATATAGTTCCTCTTATATGTTTACTATATTTGATTTGCTAATGTTTTGTTGAGAACTTTTGTATCTTTGTTCATAAAAGATATTGGTCAGTAGTTCTCATTTCTCATACCTGTTCTGTCAAGATTTGGTATCAAGGTAATGCTGACCTCATAAAGTCAGTTGAGAAGTGACTTCTTCCTATTCCATTTTTAGGAAGTTATTTTTTTCCTCTGGCCACATTCAACCTGAATACATAGTAGGAAAAACAAAAACAAACAAACAAAAAACAAAAACTAGAACTCTCACCAATGGGTTGTTTCTTGAATCTTGCTCACTTCTGTCCACCTTTCAGGATCCCCTGTCTGATAATTTTCCCTAGTTATCCTAGAAAAGTCGTGCACCTTCTATATCCCACTCTCTCTGGAAATCTTTCAGGCCGCTGCTCTTAAACCCTGTTACTCCATCTTGCCTGCGGTTCTCTGGTATTATTGTTGTAAATCTGTTTTTTTTTTTAATCTTTTACCCTTGGACTAGATATTTGGAACTCCCCTTGCTTCCTGGGCCCACCCAGACCTCATCTCAGACTTTGATTCTAATTCCCCTTTAATTAGAGCCCTCAAAGTGCAGAAAAACCACACCTACTCCAATACCAGTCTCTGCTAGTAGAATTTCAAGCTGGGCCCAGTCCCTGCTTGCCTAGGAAGGAAGGTCTGCCACCTCAGTGTTACAAACAAAATGAAGCTTTGTAGCACGGAGCCATCATGGTATAATTCATGTGGCCCTGCTGATATTATTGATCACATTATGATTTAATCCACTGTGCAGAAGGCCTTTGATTTTGACCGTGATAGGAGCTACTTTTTTCTGCCTTTCTGAAAGATTACCTGAATATCATTCAACTTTTTTCTTGGTATTATTTTAACATCAATTATCTATTAAGCTACTAACAACATCTTACTAAAGTGGGAAAGACTGTTTCTCCTCTAAAGGGACTGCCATTGCTATAGGTTTTCTATGTTTTGTTGTTGGTGGTGATGTTTGTTTGTCTTAGTTCTTTTTTCTACTTATTGTAGTGTTGTTGTTGTTTCCTTTTCTACACAGCTATGAATTTTCTCTGGAAGTGTCTTTTGTTTTAAATTGCTTCTAATTTGCTATAAACACTATTTAGAAAAGAAAAACCTGTTATTCCCTTAACATACCACCGTTATTCTTCCTTTTGGATTTTCATGCTTATGTGTGGTTTGAATTTTTATGATTATATTATTTTACATTTTTAATTAATTAAAAATGCATTTTTAAAATGCATTACAAATAGTACTTACCTCAGGGGACAGTTATGAATGTTAAATACATGCAAAACGTGCAAAACATGAAGGAAAGTGCTTCATCCCCAGTGAGTAATCCATAAATATTAGTTACTGTGGTTTTACTGTCTCGTCCCAGAGACAGTCCACCACCACATTTGCAGCCCCTCTGACATCTCCTCCTGCATTTCCTACTCTTACCTCAGACTGCAGACCTGAATTTACCATCCTCCTCTACGCACACTTTCTTCCTTCTGTGTTTCTTGACTCTGCCGGTATTGCTAACTTACTGTGACAGACTTCGATCTTTTCAAGATGCCTTTGATTTTTCTCTCTTCTTTGCCTCCCAACCCAAACAATTCCTAAGTCCTTTTTATTTGACCTTGCAATATTTCTTAAGACCTTACTTTCTTCTCTGCACCCTTGTTCAGAATATTATTACTGATCATCTGGACTGAATGCCATAGTCTCTGGACTAGTGCAATAGTCTAATAACAGCCTTTGATTTCTAACCTCTGCAATATATTCTATGCACTTAGACTAATTTTCCTAAGAAATGTATCTGCTACTCTTTTCCACTCAATAACTTTTGTTGACTCCCTGGTAGGTACTGAATTAAGGTCTTCCATTCTGCAGGCCCAGTCCACAACCGTAGTCAGCCCCAGCAACCCCTTCATGCTTTGCACCCTCTAGGCAAGTTATTTAACTTATCCTAAAGTAAAAAAGGTAATATTCTAATTGAAGATCTATGACTTTTTTTTTCTATTTTAAATGCATGCAGTGTAGTGAGTAGACTTTGATCACCTCTGTCTGGGCTTCTAAGAAATCTTTTTTGTTGGCTTTTTAACACATTCTTGGCTTTATTCTAGATTGATGAAATTGTCAAATAGTTGAGTTCCTTATAAGTGAAACTTTCTGCCATTAAGAAAGTGTAATACACACACATGCACACACTACAAACACATCCTAAGGAGCACATTGGAATTTCAACAATATTAATTCTTTACATCAAATTCAGTAGATACCAGAGAAATCCTTTTCCATTTCCCTTTACATTTGACATATTTGCAATTTGAGAGCAAGAGCCAGTGTTGGTTTTCAGACAGAATCCACTTAATTAATCATACTATTTAAACAGCTGGGGAGGCCCTATATTTATGTAAGAGCTTAACAGTCTTTCAAAAATTGTCAGGTATGAATCAAAATAATATTATTTCAGTTTTTAATGATACACTATTTATCTTCAGATTTTATTCACACCTAACTTTAAAAATCAATAATCCCAGACTTTGAGACATATTATTACCTATGTTTAAATGCTTCCTAAAAGCACTATCACATGCAATGAGGTAAAATAGGGCTGAGGTTCTATTTACCCAGGGTTCATTTGGAAAGTGTAAGATTTTCCAATTTTTGTTTCTAAATTTGACAAGTATTGGGTAGACCAGAGAAGAAATAACTGTATAAAATTATGTGTTTCCCCCTTTGTAGTCACTAGCAGAAAGATAAACTTTTCTTATTTAATGGTTGAGTTTGTCTCAGTCAATACAGCAACGCAAACTCTACGGACAGACGCTGGTAGAAGACACAGTCAAACTGGATCCTTGCTTTAAATCACTCAACAACACAGTTTTAAAAATAAATATTAATTCAAAAATACAAAATAATAGCAAACAAGTAGGGAAACATTATTAAACCAGTTCTAATACCAGTTTCTGTTCCAAAAGACTAATTTGAAAAAGGAACTTTGGATTGTGCCAGAGGTAATCTGGTAGGAACCTCTGCAGGGGTGTCCAACCTGAGGCCCATGGGCAACATGCAGCCCAGGATGACTATGAATGCGGCCCAACACAAAATTGTAAATTTACTTAAAACATTGAGATTTTTGTGTAATTACATGTCACAATGTATTTAATGTGTGGCCCAAGACAGCTCTTCTTCTTCCAGTGTGGCCCAGAGACACCAAAATGTTGGACACCCCTGCACAGGTTTCAGCAATTATTTAAATAGAAGTCCCTTATCCAAAGCCAGTGTGGTCAGGGCCCCTGAGGGTCACACTGAGGGCCTCAAAACTCAAAAATAAATAAATAAATAAATAAAAGGAGTAGACACTCCATAAGACTAAATTTGAGAATAAAGGGAAGGATAGGCAACTGGAACATGAGATGGTCGATTTTAATTTTCCACCTTGAGTTATATCATTGCACAACAGAAGTGTTTATAGTCAGCAATGTGCATAGCTAATGCCCTAGGACCTCAACAGTTCTGTTATGGTTCCAGTGGAGGCAGAGCATACGTTCTCCTCTAGGGGAACAAAGCAGGAAGGTGGCCACTGCAGCCTGGTGCTTAGAAAAAATCAGGGCTTTTTATGCACTAACTCAGCCTTGAGATTCCAATGAGTCATTAACCAAGGTCCACACATCCACATACCTCCCAACATACCTCTCAGGCTGCTTCTGCCTTCTTCTGCTGTCTCTGCTTCTCCTCCACTTCTTTCATTTTAATGCACATCTCTGTACAGGAAGGAGAGGAACACGTGTCATTGTGTTCCCAGTTCAACAATGCCACTGGAGTGCTCCTGGCTCCCACCACGGTCTGAGACTATGTTGAGTACTGGCCAAGGGAAACTTGTCTCAGAAGACCAAGAGACTTTGCCCTCTAGAAATTTAACAATGCAAGAAGGAGAAGCAGATACACTCAAAAGTATGGGCTTCGGAATAAACATATTGACTTTATACATGAAATTGTCAGGTGTGGGTTAACTCAACCTTAATGTTATTCATTCATTCATTCATTCATTCATTCATTCATTCATTCACTAGCTCACTCTTGCATTCATTCTACAGGTACTAATTAAATCCTACCAGCAACTTTCTAAGCCCTGGAGAAATAAGAATGAACAACATTCAGCCTTATCTTTACCATCATGGAGCTCCCAAAAGAGTGGAGTAGAGAGACAATCAAATAAGACATAAATATAAAATTGATATTGTGATATAAAGAACATGGTAATATTAAAGTTTATCATAACCAAAAGTAACACAGTCAGGAAGGGAAGCCTTTCATGAGGAGATAGAAACTGAATGGCAGGAAACCATGTGACCACAAGGGAATAGTTTTCCATGCAGGAGGAGGGAGCATGGTAAGAGGGACTGAGGAAAGGCCATGTGGTGAGAATACCATGGGAATATGATGGGAAATGAGATGTGACGGGGAGAGGGGCCCAGACTCTCTTCAACTTATAGAACTCACTGATGAGTTTCACTTTGAGTAGAAGGTAAGTATAGCACATACTTTGAGATAATTACCCAGAAGCATCATGTCCAGTCTGGACAGAGGAAAGATAGACCTGTACAGTCTAAAATCCAATACAGTTGAGTATAGTAAATGCATACCCACCCTCTCAGCATACATTAATTGCTAAGGATAGCAATACTAAGAGATGCCTTCTTGAACAGGGGCCAAACCACCAATTGGTTAAAACAGAACAGTTTTGACTAGCACCACTAATAAATAATGAACCCAATATCCTTTGCCTGGCCTTCACTCTTTCACATAAATTCAATATGTTAATGCATCTGCAATGAGTTGTCTCTTGAAAGTCCCTTGAAAGTCTCCAAATCTTTTCAAATTTAGAGTGCCTATGGAAAACAAATAAGCAACATCCTTGACCTTTTCTCTATTCATAAGTAAGATCAATGGAATATGCCAAGAACCCAAGAACCCAAGTATTCTCAGCATTATTAAAAGAAATTTGCTTCTATGAACCCAAAGCAAAACTGAAATTTCTTAGGAAAAAAAAAACAAGCTTGCTTGGTTAGCTTTTGATAATAAAATCAAGAAAATACTAATATATACCAGTTGCAATGCAGAATAACTTAATCTCCAAAACTCACACTGATATTTGACATACGTAGCCTAGACAACCCTTGGAATCTAAGAGTTAGCAATTGAAGTTGTTTATTCTTTCAGAGAGGGAAAGAGGGAGAAGAATTTCTACTACCCATTGGTCAGTATCACATGTCTCTTCTCTATTCCAGGAAGTATTTCCTATAATAACCCATTAAATTGATCTGTAACAATCAATAAAATACCTGAGACCATACATGAAATCCAAACAGAATCTCAGAATAGAGAGATAACAAGATAGTCTTTTGTAAGCACATTTGAAATAAATTTTATTTTGAGAAAAATAGAGAAAAGAATGGGGAAGGAAATGCTATTAAAGAACTACCATGAGGATTCAGCAATTTCTGAGTTTTTCAATTAAGTTGCCAATTTTAAGGCTATTACACTGCTCCCTGAATCAAAAGGATTAACAATTTTCCTCTTAGCAATTAGAAAGGTAGAATTTTAGCATGGAAGCACATGGGGGAAGACTGTACAAGAAGTTAGAATTAACTAAATCTCCACCGAGGACCACCCAAGAGGAGCTAAATGAGGGGTTACTTTCAAGTGGGGCTGGGATCAAAGATTGAGGGAGATTAGAACCAATAGGAGGTTAAAGGAAAACATCTGGTCCTTCGCAGTAATCACCAATAGAGAGATGGATCTTCCTTGGAGGAAGAGCAGCCCATCCAACCACCGAAGCTACAGTGTGCCATAAAGTGCTGGTGCCATGGGGATGACACCTCTGTCCCTGCAGGAAATGCTCTCAAACCTTCAGAAAAATAAACAGAGGTCTCTCTTCATCAGGCAGAATGCAAATGTACAGTTCAACATTGGGATTCAAAAGACATTTTTCCCCTGTTGAGGCAGCATAATCATGCTGCATGTAGAACCCCTTGACAGTCTTCCCCTAGTGAACCCCATCACTGGGAATGGAGGAAGTGGACGCTGACCTTTTGGGGGAACAACTTAGAGCTGGGGCCATCAGAAAAGGATGTGATGCACATTAACATGAATTTTGGTTAGCCTTCTAGCTTGGGCTTGTATAACTATGCCATGTCTGTTTAGGTAAGAGATGTTAAAAGTGTTAATTAAGGAGAAAACAACAATAGTCAGAAGAAATAAGGGAGAGGGGAAGTAACAAAATGATCATTCATGAAAAGGGCACTTTCTTTGAGAATGTTGCTTTTTTGTCATTTGAGCAGTTTAGAAGAAGATCTTACTTGCACAAGGTTTCTATACAAAGTGCAATTCTACTGTATTTCCTATTCTTCAGAGGATCCTGCATAATTAATCACCCAAAGGAATGGCAAAACAGCCCACAAAGTGACATCTTTAAATGTGCCAAATTTATCTGTTATCTCTGCATATCACATTTCCTTAGAATTCCAAGGAAGGATTTTTTAAAGGATTCGAGCAAACGTTTTTGCCTGACTCCTATATCTGACAGGAAGGCGACTGGAACAAGATCCTGCGTGAACTTGGCCACTGGGTCGTGGGGGCAGCAGGCTGCTTCCCTAGCCAGGCTGAGGAGAGGGCTCGCACTTCCTGAGCAGCGTCAGCGGTGAGCTAGCTGGTGAGAGGGAGAATCACAGCCCACCAGGGATGAAATGAAGAGCTGAGATCAGACCATTTCACTTTTCCAAGGAGGAAACTAAGGTGTCCTAAAGAGTCACAAGTGTCCGCATTGGAGCCACTTTCTGCTGGGCTTCATCTGGATCCCTGGTTTCCCGTGTCTCACAAACCCTGGTCCAGTGTGTATGCACTCAGCCTCGTCAATGACCTCCCCTTTTCCTCTCCTCTGGGTCAGACAGCTAGAAAGTGGGGTAACAAGGACCAGACAACCTTTGCCCCAGAGTTAGTGCTGGGAGCAGAAGGGGAAATTCAAACAAGAGAACACCATCATGTAGCTTCCCCCCACGTGTAAGTGGGTTTCCTTACCGACCTAGCTAAATGTTTCCCCCTCCCATTGCATTTATTGTCTGTCTTTCTTGGACCTCTGGTGTAAAATATTGAGAATTATCATACTTCTTAGTTTGGGGCTCACTACCATCACCTGGCCACACAAAGCCCTCTCTCTCTTTAAAAAAACTTGATTATTTTCCCCCTTCATCCTTCATCTCCACTCCAACTGCCTTCCCTCCCACCAGCAGCCCCTCTAATGTGTTTACTGCATGTCCTTGGATATCCACGTGTCCTTGAAGAATTGAGCGTTGTTTTGTGCAGTATCTGATCTTGTATTAAACTCCCCTTCTGACTGTTACTTCTTTACTGAATACTCTTCTATTAAGATCTATCAGTGCATCTGTATGTAAATCTAGTTTACCACCTCAGGCTGCTGCATATTATCATGTATTGCATCATAACGTTTTACTTATTCATTACTTCCAGCGACAGACATCTAGGTTGCCACCAGCCTCAGCTACTATGAGTAATGTCGAACTGAACATTCTCATATACACCCCCTTTAGGCCACAAAAGAATTTCTCCTGGGGAATACATCTGCACTAGGCTGCTAAGTCATGGGGAAGATGCATACTCTTTTCACTACATATCACGTATTGCTCTCTGGAATGTCTGTACTAGCTTATATGCCCGCCTGCAATGCAGGAGAATTCTCACATCCTCATTAGCACTTGATATTACATGATTCTTTAGTTGTTGCCAATCAGAGTTCCTTCCCCTTTAATAACAGGGCTTTTGGTTTAGCAATTTAAATCATTATTTTTATGTTATAGTCTTCTATTTCACAAAATCATATTTAATGACAAATGCAGAAAATCTCTTGTGTAACTTGACTAGATGATGGGAATAACCCCACATCCTGACTAGTAGAGAGCTGTCTGTACGGCATACCCCAGTCACCATTCTCAAAGGAGCAGGAAATGAACCACCCATAACTGTAAAACCTGCTCCATGACTAGTTAGTCTATGAGAATTCAGAAGGCACTTCAGGGTTAAGTGATTATATATATATATATATATATATATATATATATATATATATATATATATATATATATGAAAACCAGCTCTCATTGTATTTTCCCTGTGGACATAGCAGTTAAGAAATTACTGTGCTCTATAAACAAGGAACAATTTGGGATAATGTAGCAGTCATAGTGATCATTTCCATGCTCATTCATCCCACTCCCACACCTGCACACATACGCTCTTCCAGGAAATTGGTCTCCACCATGTGGAGTGGTCCTAGATCTATGTTAGTGCCACATGATCCTGCCCTCCAGCCACAGTTCATTGGATGAGGAACATTTATTAATCTAACATTAAACTCATCTATAAGTACGCATTAACCAGTAAGAGTCTTATGACTCTGAACTGAGATTGAGTCACTAAGACATGGTGAGTGCCAAAGGCAGCACAAGGGCCAGGCAGAGCTTGTGCCATGAGAAGGCAGACACTGAGAAGCTGCCAAGGATCCTGATCTGCAGAAGGTGCAAAGGCTAAACCCTCCAACCAGTCCAACAGCGGTGAATGCATGCATCAGCCAAGCAGGAGCCTTACTGGGGAGAACCTAGACCTGAACCCTTCACCTAACTTCACTCCCATTGCACAGGCAATAAATCTACTCAGACATGCTCCCTCAAACACAGGTCCCATCAATGCCAGAAGAAAAGGCTGAGACTGACTTGCAGGCCTTTGTTTTCTCCAGTTCTCTGAAACTCCCTTCGATTAAGCATCATCTACCTTTTTTTTTTTAAGGAAAAACAGAACATCTGAGCCTCTACTACTCCTCGCTTGTTGGAAATAAGCTTTGAAAATTACTCCCAAGCAGATGGAGGGACAAAGGGAGTTACGGCATTTACCAGGGAGTCAATTCCAGCACCCAAAAGGTCAACTCCAGTGGGGGTGACTCATACATATCCAGAAGCTACTGAATGTCAAAGCTAGTAAGGATCTAAACACAACATAACTCAGATATTTAATAATATTTTTAAACAACAATCGAGTGTGTTCTTGTTTGAGAACATTGAAGACATTCTAAATACCATTTTTGAACAGAATCAGATTGACTTGGTGGATGTCATCAAGCTGGGGAGAAGGATGTGGGAGGAAATTAAAAAACAGAGACCTGTGGTTGTCGGGAATCACTTTCTTAGCAGCCAAAAATCTTCTGGGACTGGCTTAGAGAAAACTGTCTCCCTGACAACAATCTGACTATAAGCAAACCAGTAACTCTCTATTTGCAACTGTGAGTTATGCTACCAAACCATTGGCTCTACAAATTAACAAGCAAAATAGAATAGATACCTGTGTTTTTCCTTATCCCTAAACTCCTTTTCTGGGAGCAGAGTGTATTGATTAAGGGAATGGGCTGTAAATTGGACTGCTTGTGTTTCAATCCTAGCTCTACCTTTCCAGCTAGGTGACTTTGAGCAAGTTACTTCAATTTATTCCTGTGTAAAACAGAGATGACAACAGTGCTGCTGAGGGAATTGCCTTTAGACTAGTGCCTGGGAGATAAGTGCTAATTAGGTGTCAGCCATTACTATAATTTTTATTTTGATAACAACACCACGATTCTCCTTCAGGGAACCACCGTCTCTCCCACCCAAAGTCCAATTGACTAAGGTGGACTTGACCCCTTCCCTTAGCTCCTCAGATATTTCCAAAGTAGATTCTGTGAGAATCAAGGTTAGGAGTTTTGATTTGAAATATTGGGAAAGAGGCACTTTCATTTTCTTCATTTGCTGAGCTAATATCTATAAACCTGGAGCCATTGGGAATTATCAAATAGATGGATTCTTCCTAAGGATAAAGCCAACATAGAAATAAATCAGGGTTGAGTAAGGGCAAGAGATCAAATCTTTATAACATTATTCAAGCTCCTGGATCTAGCTGTTCCTAAAGCCGGTGCCTGGTAGCCTTGGAATTTCCAATTGTGCGGGCCAATAAGTTCTCTTCTTTACTTATGTAATGTAAATTGGAATTCTGTTATTTATCATTGGAGTAATATAGTAAGTTATGGACAAAAAAAATTGGGGGCTAAGTAATTCATTTCTTAATTAGCTCATCCACATGTGGTATCGAGTACCTGCTCTGTGCTAGACAGTGTACTGGATACTATGACACAGTGTTAAACAAAATAATATTTACACTGAAGTGGGGGGACATAGTCAACAAATAAATTGATTATACTAAATAAATGGTCGTTTTTGTAGGTCAAACACAATTGAATACTGGCAATTTCACACTTTGGCCTGATATCTGAAGGTCACACTACAGTTCTGTTTATCTTAAAAGGGTACGGTACATACTCTGATGGTGAACCATATTGCTGGCTTCTAAGCCAATCACCGCAAGGGGCTTCTAGTTCTACATCCTCATCCCACAAATCCCCACTCCTCCTGCCCATCACTTCTTCTATCATGAATTAACGCTGGGTAATACCACAAACTTTGTTCCAGGGTGACGAAGAGATACAACCACCTTAGAAATTATGTTCCTCCCACTTAGGTCCCTCACACCTCTAAAACCATATTGCTTACCAATCCTGGGGCCATATTTTCCTTCATGGGTCGTCGGGAACAGCCTGCTTGAACCCAGTGCAGCCCCTTTACAAATAGTTATCACTTGGTACCTGCTCTACCTGCTCCTCGGCTGAATTCCCAATTCCCGCTCAGTTGCTCAATCCTTGCCTTCCTAACTTAGAACACCTGGCCCACTCCCATTGTCTGTCGTTTGCCGGAAGGTGGCACCTTGCCTTGCTGGTGGGAGTTCAGCAGGGGGCTGAATCCGGTAGGAGGACTATTTATACTAGAAGTGACAATAAAATCAGGGGTAGACGAGGTTAGAGCAGGGAAGCAAAGTGGATGTCCTGAGGAAGTGGACTCTGAGACAGAAACAGGCACACAGGAACTTAGCAAAAAGAGCTGTTGAGAGCGACAATACCCGTAGAAAGGAAGGGAAGAGAAGGGAGGAGGTAGGATTGGGTACGGTGGGGAAGCGAGACTCAATGAAGTTAGAAGAGAAGACTTAGAAGCCTGCAGAGAGTTCTGAAGATGGGACGGCCCTTCAAACCTGTTGCGAACTGGGATGAGAGAGTAAGTCCTTTATATCCAGAGCATGGTACCCAGAACACCTGTTTCACTTCTTTGTAAATATGCGATCAGCAATACTCACATTGTTTAAAGTTTGTTTTGTCAACTGAATTCTAATTACAGTCATTGCTACTCACTGCTGAGCCCTTTTGGCCCGAGAGTAAGTGCTGTCCTTAAAAGTCAATGAAATGCTTATTGAAAGCATGAATAAACAAATGAATAGTTAGTGATTAAAGGGAGTGAAACAAGACTATAATTTATATTCTCTAGAGGACTGTTTATGTTTAAAGAAGGAATCTGATCATTTCATTGCCAACATTTGAGATAATTTCACATTATAATCTCTCGACAAATGTTGGCTAAGTAATTTGTACTAAATATTTTAGGGATACAAACACAAATGAGAAATGATCCTTCGTGTCAAGAAACTTGTCTTCTAGTTGTAAGTCACACAAACAAATAACTCCGACGCAATTCAGAATGTGTCACAACCAGCAGAATCACCCAAAGTGGCGGAAGGGTCGGGAGGCTTGAGCCTCTCTTCGGTCTGGGCAGGGGAGAGCTCCGGGGAGGTGGTGCACTGTATCTGGGCTCTGGAGGCCGAGCTGGGCTTGGGCAGAGTCAGTGAAGTGTCCAAAGCTAAGGGGACGCCATGGGCAGAGGAAGAGAAAGTCATGAATTAGCTGGATGGTGGAGTACATTTATGAAATGGCAAGAGAAAACACTAGAATATAGGTGAATGGTCAGCTTCTGGAAACGTCTGAGCAAGGTTCACCTACCCAGACACCTGAGTCTTAAAAGAAAAACATTCTGACATTCTTTAGTGTAATTATTTTATTTCATTCTGTCCAGTAGTGGGCTTATCCTAGGCCAATAATTCATTTGTGAACCTGGCTGTTTTTTATTTAGTTATTTCATTTTCAAAAGATAAGGGATCATTCATAAGTATCTGTGAAATTGTATTACAACACCAAGGTGATTCTGAAATTTCCTAAGCCCACCAAAAGGCTTAAATATCACCTATTTCTGAGAGGTCTTTATTTATTTATTTTCTTTTGGTGCCAGGAGACGAGGAGGTCGTGTGCTGAATTCCCATGTGAGAAAGAGAAAACTTTCAGAAACATTTTTGGGGGCTGCTAAAAACTAAACAGCTTACTCTCAAAGCATGTCAAACCAATTGACAGTATGAGAAGTAATGAAATAAAAGTAAAAGAGAAATGTATTTTAACGTCTAAGGTTGGTAAGTACTACATTAACCGTATGTTACTTCTAGAAGATAGTTCTATCTTGTGATGATCTAAAATGAAAATGGGTTTAATTATAAACAGTGATTGGAGATTTGAGATACAATTTAGGAAAGCAAGAATAAACAATATACTTAGTGATATCTTTTAATTAATATCAGTTTTGTCCTCCACAAGTAAAAGCAACCATGGCTGACCTCATCTCTAAGGTCAGAAAATGCAAATTACTTTTTTATCATAACCTTAGTTTTCAGCTAGATCCATGTCCCCGTTACCTGCCAGCACCGCTGTGACAGTCGTGTGGCCCACACCGAGTAGGAAGGTGGACCTGTTGAATTAGAGCAGGACAGCCCCAAGTTTCTTTTGAAGAAACCCATGATTAATGTGTTCTCACATCTCCCTCAGCAGGTTGCACATTGGAAAGTTCTTTCCAGAGGCTTTGGACATAAAAAAAAAAATCACAGGGCTGGGCAGATTCATGAATGTCTTCTAGCTCCAGGAAAGCCATCCAGACTGGAGACTTGCCAAAGGGCATTCTTTGGCTTCCTGCCAGTATTTTGCAGTGGGGAAACAGTATGTGGAGGGACTTCCTCTGCTCCAGTGAAAGCTAACTGAAGGTCAGAAAATTATCCATTTTACCCACACACAGAGTCTGACATTCACAGATTTATTATGGCTCAGGAATTCATGACATATCCTTAGAGTTTACCCTGGATGACAAAGAAAGTAGAAATATGATAATGAAATCATTACATATAAACATTAGTCTTTTCTCCACTTTTTCCTCTCACTGACCCCCCCAAATTATAAATAATGATGGGCTTCATTCTATAATTTTTAAATAACTTCTAAAAATATTTTCCCAACAGAAACATGATATGGTCTAGTTTATAATAACTAAACCTGATGTAGCAAAGTATAAATGTAATACTCTTTCTTTACTTTTTAAAATTTAGGTCATCCTATTTATAGATTCATCTTTAAACTACACTTTTTAAATAAAACATTTAATGTTAAGGAAGGGAAATATCATGATGTCAGATTGGTTACTTCTATCTCTTTATTCTCCACTCCATTTTTATATTAAATACTAACATTAAAGAAAATTAATATCTCATTGTTGTTCTTTGTGAAACAAATAGAAAATTCTGAACACAAACTGCTAAACTTTAACAATGCAATGTGTAAAGTTGTAGTCTTTTAACAATTAAAATTTACTTCAGCCCTGGCTGGTGTGGCTCAGTGGATTGAGTGCCAGCCTGAGAACCAAAAGGTCGCTGGTTCAATTCCCAGTCAGGGCACATGCCTGCGTTGTGGGCCAGATTCCCAGTTGTGGGCCTGTGAGAGGCAACCACACATTGATGTTTTCTCTCCCTTTCATTCTCCCTCTCTTACCCTCTCTCTAAAAAGGAATAAATAAAAATCTTTTTAAAAAATTTACATCGAGTCTTTTTCATTCCATACCAGTCCTAAGGCTACTGACCTAGAAACAATTTCTAGTTTTTAAATGCTCCCATTAACATATAACTTACTTCTTACTTCTACGAGTTTCAGAAGTTGTCATGGAACTGGCAGGCACGTTTCCAAAGGAGAAACTGACGGCTGAGGATTCCGTTCTTCACAGATGTATACATCTAATTGAAAAGAAAATTCTGTTCATGCTTTGTTTCCCTTGATAGATAGTTTTATACCTTAACATCCCTCTTCCTTTTTTCACTTCTCCCCACCCCACCCCGCCCCACCCCCATCAGCAGCTTGTGCTGATAGTGCCTGTTGCTGTGATTCCAATAGGTTCTGCCAGGAATCCTGAGCAAAAGCACATTGAGTCTTACCCTCCGAGCACCAGAGAAAATGATGGTACACTAACGATAGTCTCTTATATACAAATGAAACGGCCTTCTCAGAGTTGGGAAAGGAGAATACATATAAACACAAGGATTTTTCTGAAGAACTTTTACTGAGAGTTATAAACCATTGGTTGTATCATCTTCCGTGGAACCAGATCAGCTTACTTCAGACGATTTATCTTTGAGAATGGATGGCTAAGCTCTGTGGGAACAACGTATTTGTACTCAGTAGTCCAGTGTTCTAAACATTTCTGAATCTGTGCATTTAATCAGTTTCTTTTTACCCAAGCTTTATGATTTTAATTATTAATTAGAACTAGCACTAGAAGAATGTGACGTATCATTAAGAACCATGCATATATACATAAAGGTGAGGAAACTGAAACCAGATAGAAAATGCAGGAGATGCATCACAGAACTGAGTTTCTTCCCAGTCCTCTTGGGTTGCAGTTCCTCCAGCAATCAGGTGCTACCACTCCGCCAGGAGATGACAGTCTGTGATCTGAGATGGGTGGCACAGCGGACATGCCAGAGACTGGTGACAGTGTGACACAGAAGCTCTCCAGAGTGTAGAAAATTCTCTATTTTTCTTTGAAGTGCTTTATTTGCTTTGTTTTCTTCAGAACTCTACTAAAATTAGGGTGTTTCACACATGTGCGAAGCCTTATTGAGAGAATTCAAACCATGTATCTTTTCTTAACAAATTGCCTGTGCTCTGCACCAGCAACATGGATGTCATTTTCACATATCAAGCCAAAAAAGAAATCAATTTGCAGCCTGTTATTCAAATTAGCCCAGCTGTGAATTCCTCTCTGTGCAGGGAGGTTTTATGGCCATCCATTCTTAAAGTTGACAGTTGTTCAAGAAATA
>PVKM010006419.1:0-44311 GCA_004027735.1 Carollia perspicillata | reverse complement strand
CACTGAGGTGGTGAGCATGGTCTGGATGGGTTTACCAATCCCAGAGGCACCTCCTGGAGGGGAATTAGAGCTTCATTACAGCCGGGCGGGGTCGGTAACAATCGCCAGCAAGACGGTCCCATGGAGTGTCACTTGGGTCCGACCATTTAAAACGCAGGAGGGGCTGTCACATGGGAACCTCCCGAACCAGGGCCTGGTGTCCCACCAGGGTGCTCCAGTGCATTAAGGGGTTAATTTCTCATTTGCTCTGATGCATGCCCGTAAGAGCAATATTTATATCGGATATTCATTGCTCACCTAGATGATTGATACCAATTTCTCTTCATAATATGACCAGCAAATAAAGCACACGGCGCCTCTAATGTATAAAGAAATAGCATGTGACAAGGCCCCTAAAACACTTCTGCCCGGACCTCACACGCGAAATTGCTTCTGCTGGCCTCGTCCACCTCTCAGCATGGTTGACAGACAAATTGATCGAAACATTGGAAAATAATATGCTTGCAAAATTTCTCTGGGTGAGTTTTCAGTCTTTTGAATTTTTCATACGAGAACAAAATGAAAGATTGCCTCCTTGATTTTCCCTCCATTATGCGGCCCATCTCGTGTACTACAGGAACGCGCAATACTTCAAACAGCGGCGGCGTGTTGTAAACAGAATGGGCACATTTGTCATAAAACACCCAGGCCGGGCGGGGCTGGGCGTCTGGGCAGCGGCCGCCCGGCCCTGCAGCCCGCACCGTTGGGTGATAATGAATTCATACATTTGGAGTTGCCCGGGGGCCTCTCGTTAGACGTCGGGGTGTTTATTACAGGAAATACTGCCGGTATCATTTAAGGAGGACGAAGGCTGGGTGATTTGATTAGAAATGTTGACAGTTGAGGTGTGTAAAGAATGCCGCTCACTCGTGTTTTCCAACTTCACTACGAGGGTCCCTTCATTTTTCATGACTTCCTCGAAGCCCCCTCTGGACTGCGGACCTGGGGGGCCATGAGGAACTTTCCGTAGAGCGCGCTGCGCACGCTCACAGCCCGCCTGTGTCCCCGCGCGCTCAGGACTCTCAGGTGTACGGTGCCGTGTCCCAGGGACACAGATGACGGCCAAAGTGACATGCTCATCACGCTCAGCCCCGTGTGGCCCCGGGAGGGGAGAAAACTCAGAACAGCCCTGCGCCCCCCCACACAGACGTGTCTGCCCGGGAACCGCCACGGCCGCTGCGCCCCGGACCCGTGGGCTCCCGCAGAATTTTCAAATTAATGTCTGCGCTGTTGCAGAGCGGGCAGCGTCCTCATACATTTAAATTTACACCTCATGAAAATTCTTATTAACTAAATTTTCCCCTCAATACTTGCAGGTCAAGAATCGATGAATAGTCAATTTTTTTCAGTCAAAATTAAACAAATCATAAAAAATGGCATAATTTCCAGCATTGCAGATTAGATTTAGTAGGTAATATCTGCCAGATATGAAAAACAGAACTCATTATGCCGCACTAAAATAATTTCCACCGCAGTATTTTTCTTCACTTCATCAGCTCCGCCAGTTGTGACCCGTCCGTGACAGTATTTCACAAAGTAACTCGGTGCACAAACAGACCTGCAGGACCCGGGCCCGAGGCCCCTGCGCGGGAGGTCGCCTCGGCCGGAGACGCCGACTCTGCCCGAGCGCCTGGCGCCTGCACCCCGCACCCCTCAGCGGGCTGCTACCCTGGAACCGCCAGACCGATGGCCCGGGTGCAGAAGACTGGCCACCCCACCAGCAGGAGCCACGGACACCCGGGGGTCAGATGGAGTTCTTTCCCTGAACGAAAGTCTGACTTAAGAATACTAAGGGGACATCGCAATGCTCCTGCCCAAAGCCTCCGATCCGTGCACTGGGTGGGCTCCAGTCTGCAGTGACAGGGAGACCAGTGACGCTGTCCCAACAGCGCAGCCAGCGGGGGTCGGTGCGTGGGGCTGGAGGAGGGAAGGGCACAGCCTGAGCGGATGGAGTAACTCGGGGAGACAAATGGAGGTGCCCTGCCCCCTGCCACCCCCTCCAAAGACAGGAGACTCTGGCTCAGTGCTGCTGTAGGGGTGTCCGCGCTCAAGGACAGCCAGCGGCACCAGCAGGCCAGGGAGGAAGCCACGCTCCTGGCACCGTGGCTCTCGTGACTGAAAGGGAAGAAGGAGCAAACCCTGTGTGAGTGTCTACCGCCTCTTACAGCAAAAGGTGACTCAGAACCTGAGTGCACACTTCGGACGGCCAGCGCTGAGCGCGAGCGTCCCTGCTCAGAGCGGACGCTGTGGGGCGCGGGCAGGCCTACAGCTCCCTGCTGGGCACCGAGCACCCTGCCCAGCCCCGAGCTCCTCGTCACACTTCCCTGCGGGCCCAACCACTTTCAGTCCCCCGTCCCACAGGGCCCAGCAGAGGTGATGGCAGAGGGCCAACACCCTGTTGTCCAAGCCAGGGTGCGGGAAGACTACGGGGGTGAGTCACGGGCACCCACGGGGCAGCTGGGGGACAGCCCACTGACGCAGAAAAACTGTGGGGAAGACTGACCTTGCGCTGGGACGAGAGAGGCAGTTACTACATTAGCCTCAAAGACAGGCGCCTGCCTCAGGGCAGATCACACCGGGTTCTCCTTGAGTCACACAGAGTCTATACCAGACAGGAAGAGGACAGCCATTGGCCTCACTGTTGTGGCCACCGTGACTGCCACCACGTGTGGGTCTGGGGCCAGGGGGCTTCCAGGCACTTGAACGCCACTGTGAAGCAGGCACAATGTAACTGGCCACATGGGTGTGTGGCAGGGCTGGGGCTGGGCCCTGCGTCCAGACTCTGCAGCCCCCGCACTCAGGGACCACAAGGACAGGACGGAGCCCAAGGCAGCAGCCACAATGATGAGGCACGAAGGCCACACGTGAGCAGTGGCCTACAAAATGTGGATGGCATCTTCTGACATGAGAGATGGCAGAACGCACCGGAAACCCAGACTCCAGGACGCACTCTGCCCGACGGGACCTGAGAGCAGGCCCGGAGTCGCATGCAGGGGGACATGGCCCCTGGTGCCTTCCGTCAGGAGGCAGACAGCCATGCCGGCAGAGAGGGCAAGAGAGCCAGGAGCCGGCCGGCGTCACCTTACCCCCGAGCCTCTGCAGGAGCCCCAGGGAGCTCCCTCTGGAGCAGCTCGATGAGGTCATCTCTGGGGGCTCTCCTGGCCCCTGGGGACTTTTAAAGTGACTTAAAAAAAATAGTCCAAAGACTGGTCAATGGCAAATTTCTACAATTTCTCCCAAAGCATCTCAGACAGCCTACAGCATTTTGTTTGTTTTTTTAAACTCTCATAGAATCAAGCTTTTTAACCCAGAGTAGAGCACAGCGTTCAGTTCTTTGGTGGATTCTGGGGAAATGCGAGATTCTCTCGAACCCCAGGATGGCGGTCCCCGTGCAGGGCTCCTCGAGACCTCAGATCCCAGGACACTTGTCCTGCGCAGGACTCCAAGTGAGACCTCCTGACAAGGAGGAAAGCTGAGACGAAGAGGCCCACAGCCCTGGGACGTGACTATCGTCCCCCTGTGTGAACCTGTCCCTGTCAGCACAGCACCAAAGTGACACTTCAGACCTCGGGACTAACATTGTAATCAGAGCCATTAGGAGAGAAAGAAAAAAAACAAACCCTGAAGAAACCTGGGTACGCGGTGCCGAGTTTGCCTCCGAGGGGACCGACCCCGAACCTGGACAGAGTTCTGGGCTGAGGGCCCCGCAGCCATGCCCCTGGGCCCGGCATGACATCCGGCCGGCCAGTCGGCCGATGCTTCGCTTCTGCGGGGAGGCGTTTGCTCCCACCCGTCTGTTTTGTTTGAAAGCGCCGTAAACGGCACGCTGCTTAACATCCCGGAGAAGCCGCCGCACGGCGCGGCAGCATTCTTAAGTTAGGAGGGACAAATCCGAGAAAACCTCCACAATTGGGCTTCCATATCTCTGAATTGGTATTTCAATGACAGATGTTTGCCGCGGCAAAAACCTCTGTCAGAACAAAATTAGGTGATCTATCATTTTAAGATATGGTCTTCATATACTGTTTACTCGAAGATATCACTTGCCTCAAGCCAATTTTGACCAGGAACATTTTGTGATATGGAAGTGATTTGTATATCATCATTTTTGTGATAAATGTAGCTCTTGAACACAAAATAACCCACATTCCACAGTATTACCGTTCAAACTCCTGCGCCAGTAAATCTGCACGAGTGCTGTTATTACTGCGAAGACGCCGGGCCCGGACTCCGGCGGGCTTCCGGGGACGGGCTGCTGCTTGCCTGCCTCTGGACTGGGGACGGAATTTCCGACCCGTCCCTGGGGCACCCCCAAACCCACCCTCCTCCTGGGGTTTCGGAACCTCCTCAGGGACGTGGCACTCTCCCGAGAGCGGGGGCAGTGGGGACGTTTGGTGGCCCTTCCTGAGCCCCCGTGTCTCGCCAGCAGGCACGCGTTGGGTTGAACAAAGCTGTTAGCTACCCAGAGACCCCTCCTCCCGGGCCCATGGTGGGGACACGGGCTGCAGGGGAGAACAGGGCAGGCCTCCGTCTGGTAGGACTCCCAGCTGGCCAGGCCGCAGGTGTGAGCAGATGCCCTGGGGGCTTCCTGGAGGTCCTCAAAGGGCATTGGGTGCTCTGAGAGGCAGGGAGGAAGGCGTTTCCGAAGGGGCCCGGGGTCAGCAGCAGCGAGGAAGGAGAACACAGTGAGCGAGTCGGAGCACAGCACAGGGCGGGGGGGCGGGGGTGCGGTGGCTGCAACAAAAAGCACAAACAAAGCAAAGCAAGAAGGCAGATGTGAGTGGTGCTTGGGCTCAGCCGGGACGGGGGCTGCTGGACGGTGGGACCTGGGTGGGAGAGCGTTTGGAGGGACGGAGGGACGCGGAGACGGAGGGACACAGGACAGGACCGGCAGACATGGGGTGGGAAGACGTCCTCTCCCCCCAAGGAGTGACTTACAACCAGGGCTGTGTGTCAGCCCCACCCCCAGCACGTGTGCAACTGAGCCAGGCAGCTCCGGTGCCCTTCCTGGTGTCTCTCGTGGGGTGGCAGGAGGCCGGTAAATCACACCCACTGAGGCAATGGCCCTCCAGGACTCACCTGCATGCCTGGCAGCTAATGCTGGTAAGCCCGTCCCCATGGCCTCCCGCCCTCCCCCACCTCCCCGGCTGGCTTGGCTTTGTCTTGACAGCCTCAGGGTCCCAAGAAGGTCCAAGCAGAAGCTGCCAAGCGCCTTGCGGCCGAGGCTCCAGCCCCCAGAACACCCTCCCCACAAGGCACTGGCCAAGTCCCCGCCAGCCCAGGCTCACTGGGCCCAGACCATGCAGTCCTGGGGGGAAGGGCACAGACCACACAAGGCGGGCCGCCCCCTGCCTCTGTCCCCTTACAGTCTGCTCATGGTTGCCCTCGGCTACACCTGGGCCCTGAATTTGGGGAGGCGCACACCCTGTGGTTTCCCACTCGTGGTCACAAATCACACAAGCACGTCTCCCCTGGGTGTCTCAGGTTTGGTTCGTGCTGGGTGGAGGGTGCCACACGACCAGCCCCCATAAAACACCCTGGGCGTCGAGTCCCTGGCAGGCTTCCCTGGCAGGCCGCGCTGTGCACCTGCCACCAGAGTCTGCTGCTGCAGGACGTGCCCACGTCCCCTGTGACCCACTGCAGGGGCCTCCTGAGTGCTGTGCCCGCTTCCCCCAGACTCGGCCCTCGCGCCTTCCCCTCTCAGCTCCACGTCCTTCCCGGGACGGGTCGCAGGCATGGGCACCTGGAGGGGACCCCAGCACAGAGAGGAGGCCGACCACGCTGCAGAGGCTGCGTGAAAAGGCAGGGTGACAGCAGCCATGCCCGTGGCACCCACCCCAGGTCCTGGGCGGGTGGCACCAGGGGAGCTGCTCCAGCGGGGGCTGCCTGGACAGACAGAAGGGGGATGGGCGGAGCGGCACGACCGCGGCAGCACGGCAGCCACTCCCACGGGAGGGGGGCCAGCGTGTCCAACACCCTCTCCCACCAGAGGCCCAGCTGGGAGCCAGGGAGCTGATGCCGCAGAAGGCAGAGACACAGCTCTGGGTGTGTTCGCCCCTCGGGACCTGGGAGGGGAAGAGATACAGCTGCTCCCGACCCTCCCAAGGGCTCCACTCAGCGGGCAGGCCTTTCTCTCCTGTCCTGTCCCCAGCACCCAGACAGCCGGGCACCAGCGGTGGCTCCTGAGACCCCTGTGCCCACACCTCTGCGAGGGTGGGCAGGGCACAGGCGCGGAGCCCGGGGACTGTGCTGCAGCCCCCAGCCCGGACAGCTGGCCCAGCGGGTGGCCTGGCTTCAGACGGGAGCAGGCCGGGCTGGGGGTGAACGGCTGGAGAGGAAGCAGAGCCAGCTCCCACAAGGGTCGGCGAAACGGCATCTGTGACAGACAGAACTCAGACCAGCGGTCTGACCCGTCGGGGGCACAGGCTACAGATGCCTCGCAGGTGGGGTCACCCAACTTCAACACACCCAGGCCCAGAATGCAGCAGAAGGGCGCCAGGTGCTGTGGGGACTCGGCGTGCTCCAGACAGGACCTTCGAGTGCGCCACGCCACCCCCAGACCCCCTCGGTCCACTCCGCCGTCACACTGGGATCTCACGCAGCCCCACGAAGCCCGGGTGGCGGGCACGCATGGGGTCCTCTACTCCACATTGCAGGGAGACGTGCTTGGGGCGGTGACGCAGGGACACAGGCCGATCGGGCGGGGATTTGCCTCGCGCTGCACATGTGATGTCTGACACAGCGTGCACCACAAGCTGTGTGATGAGGAAGGCACACACCGTGTCCAACCTTGCATCTTATGCTCATGTTCTGTCCAGTGTTCTCTCAGCCCGGCGGCGTCAACAGTGGGACACGCAGGAGCACGTTCGCCACCCGCCAAGGTGCATCGCAGTGCCGACTGGGGCATGCGGGGGCCGAGGGGGCCATGGGGGCTGTGTGCTGGCTTCACTGGTTCTAACCCGTTGGCAGCGAAGTCCTCAGTCATAGGGCGTGGGAACCGCTGAGCCCCTCTGTCCTCAACAGCACGCTGCCCCCTCCTAATGACCAAGCGGAGGCGCGCAGCACCAGACGGGGCTTGTGAGCCAAGACTCAGTCTCGTCCAGGGCCACTGGAAGGTGAAGTATGTCCACTCCACGGCAGTGCTCAGAAATCAGCGACCCACAGGTGACAGAGTGACTCCGGCCAGGCAGCACAGCCCGCCCTCTGACCTGCTGGCTGGGAGGGGAAGGCTCAGCCAGAGGGAAGTCCCCATGACGAAGTTTCTGATGGAGAAATGGCTTCCTGTCACAGTGGAGAACCTTGAACCCTCACAGAGGTGAACCCTGATCAAGGACACCGGCGCAGAGCATGGAGCCTGGAGCCTGAGGTCGTAGCCCCGGTCTGGGAGGGCCATGACCTCCACGGGAGCCCCAGAGACGCTGCCCCCTTGCCAGCAGGGTCCCACGGCAGCCCAGGGCCTGCCGGCCCCACACTGCAAAGTCCACCAGAAACTCGGACCCACGCCAACTCTGCACTAGGCACACGGACCCCGCACCGCACGGGGGACACTCGGACACCGCAGAGGTTCGGCTGAGCTAATGGGCCGGGCAGCTTTGACGGAGTGTGTGTGGGCTCTTGCGTGGTCCCCCCAAATCGTGCATTTTGGTATTAACATCCTTTTAGCAAAGTGGCCCAGAAGGGGCTACATGCCTTGCTCAAGGCCACAAGCTAGAAAGCAGCAGGGTCAGGGCTGCCTGGACCTCCGGTGCGGTGCCGCCCCGCCCCAATCCCCACCAGCGCTGCCGTCACCAGGCGAGGCTCACAAAGCCCAACCCCATGGACGCCTGCCCCTGCCACCCATGGGGGGTGCTCAGAACCCCCGTGGACGCCTGAAACCGTGGGTAACACTACACCCAAGAAATGCTGTCTTTTCCTACACACAGGTAAATATGAAGTTTAATTCACACACTAGGCACAGTAAGAGATTACGAGTGATTGTAAAATAGGACAACTGTAACAATGCACTGTGACGAAAGTTACGTGAAGGCTTTCTCCTTCTCTCTCTCAAAATAGCCTCCTGCCCGCACAAGCCCGGCCGTGACGACAGGTGTGAGGGACAAGGTGGACGGAGGACGGGGCCGTCTTTGGACGGCAGTTGCCTGTGGACGTCTGAAACTGGAGAGTGACACCGAGGGTGGGGGCCTCCACAGCGAGCAAGCCCAGCGTGTCCGGGCCACCAGAGGGGAGCAGCAGACACCTGCCTCGGGGGCCTGGGAAGAACAGCTCCCAAGGCTGAGAATTTTACGTCTGTCACAAAAATGCCCACCACATTGAACGCGGTGATTCCAGGACGTTCTCTCTGCTCGGTGTCCCCTGGCCATAAACCCCGACCCCCCAACCCCCCGTCGCTGCACGTCAGGGGGAGGCCAGGAACCAGCTCAAGAGCCCCGCCCACCGTGGCCTGGACGAACACCATCACTTGGAGTTTCGTTTTTTGTTCGTTTTGCTCACTTGTTTGTTTCGTTGATTAGGTTCCGCCTAAAGGTGAGATCAGGTGGCGTCTGTCGCCACCTGGCCACGCGGAGTCTTTTCAGAGACACTGTGTCAAGGCCGCTGCAGACGTCAGCTATGAAGTTCAGAGGGGAACGGTGGCAGAGTGTGTGAAGGATTTCGGTCATGAATGGTATATAACCTTTTACAGCAAGTCTTGCTCCAGCAATAAAACGCTTTATTCACCCACCACTGCGCGTCCCCGCGGGGGGCCCAGCGCGCCCCACGTGCCTGCGGACCTCGGGCCTGCGTGCTGAGCCGCCGCGAGAAGACTCGGGCGCGCTCCGCGGCGTTGGAGGGCCCCCATTACACAGCTCATTACGAGTGTCCCTAACTCTTAGACAACTCTTAGCTGCGACGTGGAGCTCGCGACGTGGCTAATGGAGTAGAGAGCTTCAACAACAAATCATTAACACGTCCGGGTGCTGCACTTCTAATGGAGGAAGTTTTTAATCATAAGCAAATGTAATCATTTATGTTAAGCAGCCCATGGGCCTGGCCAATGTAGCACAAACAGCTATTAAGCAAAAATTACGGCGACTGGGAGACGGCTGGGCATCGCTGACACAGCAGTTTGCGCCGTCTGCAGACCCCGACAGACTCCGTCCTGGTCGCAGTGGGCCCAGCTCCCCACGTGCATCCTCCCCTGGCTCCCAGTGGACTCCGTGTCCCCCAGGCGACAGGCGGGACACCCTCTCCACACCTGCGTCTGCACGACGCTCAGTCCGGCCGTGTGCGGCTGTGGCAAGTGGCTGGAGTGTCGAGCTGCAGCACCTGCAGAAGCGAGGGTGACCGCACCCCAGGGCGAGCACAGAGCAGGCAGTGGACAAGCGGCCCCTGCCCCGTCCCTCGGGGCCAGCGCCACAGAGCGGGCCCTGTTGGGTAGAGCAGAGCCAAGGCCACGTGACCAGGCGTGCCGAGACCCCTTCCGACCTTCTCACTCACTGCCTCACAACTTCTGCCTGGACCAGCCCTGCCTCTGGCTACAGACAGAGGGAATCCAAAGCAGACTGTCCCCTTCATGACATGGCCTGGTCCCCCTGTCTTGTCCACGGCAGACAGGGAGGAATCGATTACCAAGGGAGGAACTGAGGTGCCGTGAAGGTGGAGAATCTCAGTGTGAGGGCCGCAGACATGAACTCCCGAATCCCTAAAAATTCAAGTGCTACTTGGACGCAGATATTCGGGGACACTGTCCTGACCCTGCCACCCCCTGCAGAAAGCACCTCCTGGGCCAAGGAGACAGCCACCACTCATCCCCGCCACCTCCCGTGACAGGATGCAGCCAGAGGAGCAGAGAAGCAATGCTCCATCTCCAGAAATCAGCTTTAGAAAAACGTCTGAAAATGCCCAATTCTGAGAGGAGATGCTGAGTGTTCTGGGTGAGCCCCACGCTTAGAGGCTGTTGGCGAGATTCAGGGGCAGCAGCACAAAGGGACGCTACAGACAGACAGCAGCTCCGTGCTTAACGGCAGAGGGGAAGCAATCTGTCTGCAGGCCACGCTGGTGCAGGTTCAGCTGACGAAGGGGTCACCAGTTACCTGCCCAATAATCTGTATGTCTGTACTGAACCCTGACGCTCCATCAGCAGGGCACAAAGCGCTCAGCGACCCGACATGATGCGTCGCAGTTCTGTGCGCACAATAGGCACTCGGCTGCCACGCACACGGGAGAAGAGAGGCAGCGTCAGAGAAGAGCCTCTCACGGCCTCTGTGGGCAGAGGAACGTGCACGGCGAGCTGAACCGTTGTCCAGAGGGTGAGCGAGACAGGGAGAGTGCGCCCGCACCCCGCGACAACACCCGCCGCCCCCGCAGGGCACTGCTCCCGCCAGCGCCGCCCAGCAGAGCTCCAGGTCCACCGTGTGCCTCCGCCACGGTGCACAGGTGTTTCACGACCACGGCTGCTCTGCCCTTAACAGGTGCTTTTCCTTTTCCAGCGCAGTGAATCGCAGCCCGTCGGATTTCTCGTATATGCACGCGCCCTGAAACCGTGCGCGGGCACATCCTGTCAGTGGCCCGCAGACCCGCCTCGCCAGCACTGCCTGCGGAGACGGGCACGCAGGGCCCAGACCGCTGTCGCAGGGTTCAGCGGCGGCGGCGGCGGGCACGCCCCGCGCTCCCCATCACAGTGATTAATGAAGGCACCTTTTTCACAGAATGTCAGACTCTGCCTTTTTAACAACTGACCTTTCATAGAACACTACTGAACTCATAATTCCACTTTTGTTCGGTTTCTTATTAGTGGAGTTAAAATTAATACTTAGGGGAATGATGGTGAAGGGGGCGCGCAGTAAATCTCCCCGCGCCGGCCTCCGCGCCGGCCGTCCGGGGCGGCCCGTGTCTGTCTGCTTCCACAGCCGGAGGGCTCCTCGGAAACCCGCTCCTTTCAAAAGACAAATTAAGGGGGCCTGCAGACCTCTTTTGAGAACTAAGATGTGCACTTTGAGAAAGACTTTAAAAGTTTGCAGGGCTTTTTTTTTAAAAAGGACCTAACCAATTGTTAATTGCAATCGCTAAAAAGTATGCACTCTTTCCCATTTTCTTAACCACTCCCGAGGATGACAGGGACGCACGGTACACGCCACTCTGCAGCTCACGGGTCTCTCTCAGAAGGGACATCTGCCAGCCCATCAGGGCAACACAGCACGCCGAGCCACTCTTGTGACAGAGGGACCGCATGGAAAACATCAGCTGCTAACACCTCAAGAGCTCACCCCTAAAACAGCAAAAAAGGACAAAATAAAAAAGACCGGGAAGTGCAGCTAGAACAGGGTTCTCTCCTAATTATCACTGGGAATAGCAAATTACTTAAGGACTCAATTTTTTCACTGCACCAGCCATTCCCACGCTCAGACATACCTAATTTCGACAAATCCCTCAAGGGCCCAAACCAGCTTCAGCTTCAAAGAGCTTAGGGGACCCCGGGGCACAGGAAGAAGGAGAGAGTACATTCAATTACTAGCTCTTATTAAATATGTGAGAACAGCCGTGTGGACACGCACTGGAACTACAGGACACGGGTGAACCTGTGGTCCACGGGTGAACCCGTGGTCCGCGCGGAGTGGATGTGCCGCACTCCTGTTGCTGCCCGAGTTACGCGGTCCTTCCACTGCAGGGGGAAAGGTTTCGGTGGACGAGCTAGCTGCAGGGTAAATGAGCATGCCGCCTAGCGTGGGGGCCAGGGCCTCGGTCCAGTGGGGGTCCACCCTGGGAAGGGCAGGCGGATGACCCCCCCGGGGAAGCCCCGGAAGATAGGACACTGCTCATCTGCAGCCCCCCAATGCCGGCTGTGCTGACTGCTGACACCCCGTCACGGCAGTGGGATGGGAGCACGGCCCCCCGGACCAGAACTGATGGGCCGGCACCGGCGGGAGCACGCCTAAGAGGGGTGTCAGAGATGGAGATGGAGAAGGAAACGAGAGCGAGGGCAGGGAGCGCAGCGAGGGCAAAGCGATCCGACACACTTCAGGGGAGACGCCGCATCCACTCCACGTTCACGCAGGAGCAGGCGGCGAGCCCATCAAGCCGGCCACGGCGCGGCGGTGCGCGGGCGCCTCTGCTCGGGCCCAGGGCGGGTGGCAGTCACGGAACCGACGCGGGCGATTTCCACTGCGGCTCTGGCTGCCGGTCGCACGGCTTAACTCGATTTCCAGCCTCCGAAGGCAGCGCTGAGGAGCGGACCGCCCCTGAAAGGGGGAAGACGGGAGAGGAGCTGACTCGGGGGAAACGGCACTTCCCCCACCAGGCAACCAGGTGGAGGACGGACAGACAGAAAGCCAGAGGGCGGGCCGCGGCCTGTCCTGAAGACTCTGAGACACAGAAATTGCAGGGCCAGGCCATGAGATAGTGCCGTTCTCCACTGGCTCAAAGATAACGACTTCACGCAGGACACACGCCCCACGTCCACCCATCTGCGTCCTGTACTGTCTCCACCCGGCCCGGGGCTCGCTGTGCTGCTGTCACATTCGCCCGACACGGGCGGTGTTCCAACACAGGCTTCCGGCCAGCATCACCCTCGACTACACCACAGCTGGCTGGCCGCGGTGTGCCGCCTCCCTGTCTGGCCACTTAACACAGCGAACGAGCTTTCGGTGGCTCAAAGGCTTCTAGACCCGAGTCTTGAGGACACGAGGGTGCCCCGCCTGCTCACGTGCACAGAGGAAGGACAGATGGAGCGTCATGGCAGCGGCAGTGAATGGGGAGGCCTCTCTCTGGAGTGCGCACTATGGTACCTTAGTCCATCCTCTACACCCCTCTGACCGAAGGTGACGACCCCAACCCACCTCCACGTGCCATTTACACTTGCAGCCGAGGACTTTCTACTATGAGTAGTTTGAGTGTGCATACTGCGTCCAATCCTCAAAAGAAGGTGAGAACAGACCAAACCCGGCCAGCGGCCCTCCCCACATCTAGTAATCCGCTCCTGAAAACGTGCTGTACACGGAACGCTCAGGTTACAGAGGCTTATACCTCATTATCGTAATTGGGAAAAATAATGAGTTCCTATTCTATCAAAAACCCCACAACCGACTCCCCTAATTATCACTGAAACACTTTGTAAACACCTACATAAAAATTCAAAGACTTCTACATAATCTATATCATTTAGAACACCAATTATCTAATTATTTAACATTTACTGAACTCATTAGCGAGTTCATTTGTGCGCAGGTCTCAAGGATATAGGTCTGTATCAGAGGCAAATTACAATCCCCCTCCACCATGGAAGAAACACCAGCCGCAACATAAACGCTGAAACAATATGTCAAGGATCCTAAAGACACTATCAACATTTGATCCAGCAACATAAACAAATGCTGAGACAATGTGTCAGGATCCTAGCGACACTATCGAAATTTGACCCAAGAGGGTAATGACCCCCACAGACCCAAGACAGGCTATACCTGGGAAAGCGGAAAGATGCCAGCGAGCCAGCCTAGATGTTGAAACAAGGAAACTGGGGGCCAGGGAGCCTGTGGGCGGGAGGTGAGGACACGGAGCATGCGCTCTGCACCTGCTGGCGCACCCGGCGCTCCTGGAGGGGTTCCCCTGGCTCATTCACGAGAGCGGGTCTGCAGAGACTACCGGGAGGCTAGGCCACGCCGCTCTGTAAGCTGCTCCTGCATGTGGGGAACAGGAAACCAAGGAGTGTCGCCCTTCCCCGCCCCCAGGGACCGTGGATTAGCAGAGACAGGAAAAACACGGAGGCACAACCCAGACATCAGGATGCCACGCCCAGGAACAGCAACACCCAAACGGGACGTGCTATCACGCACGTGCTCGCAGAGGCTGTGAACACACCGAGGAAGAGGGGCCGGTTGCAGAGTGTCCTCCAGCCCCGAGGGTGGGAGGGACGGCCAGCGCTGATGGCCCACAGGGACACACAGGTGTTTGGTGGGAACGCAAACAGGACTCTCCAGAGCCAGCTTTCCACTGCCGCCGAGTGTGCTGTTTCAATGGGGGCCGCCTCTCCAAGGGAGAGCCGCCATGGGAACCGTGGGCTGCGGGTGCTCACACATCACACATCACTGATGGTGACAAATGCGCTGTAGGGGGGGCAGGGGGTCCATATCTCCCCCTCAACTGAGCTGCTCTAAGAAAGTCTTCATTGAAAACAGAAGCCCTGGCTCGTGTGGCTCAGTGGACTGAGCACCAGCCTAGGAACCCAAGAGTCGCTGGTTCGATTCCTGGTCAGGGCACATGCCTGGACTGTGGGCCAGGTCCCCAGTAAAGGGTGCACAAGAGGCAACCACACGTTGCTGTTTCCCTCCCTAAAATGTTAAAAAATCTTTAAAAAAAAAAAACCACCCAGAAGCATCCGCGAGCTCTGCTCTTCCACTGCACGTAAGTCTGTCTTACCCATCTTGCTGCAACTGCTTGTTCTGCAGCGCACCTCGATGCCCTGACTGCGACCACAATGGCGGCGTCAGGGCCACAGCTGTCCAGGACGACCGCCCGTCCCCCTCAGCAGGGGGCTGCCACTGCAGAGATGCTCTGCTGACCACACGACCACACCGCGGTCCTTCACTCAACTGCTTGGATCCTGGAGGCCGGGAGTGCGAGAGCCGCCAGGGGTGAGGGGGACTGGCTCCTCCCAACACTGCTGCCCTAGGCTTGTAGACGGCCACCTCCTCCCTGTGTCCTCACGTGTCCTGGCCTCCCCTTCTTAGAAGGACTGGGGTTGCATGGGTCAGGGCCCACCTGTCTGAGCTCGCTGCAACCAAAGCCCCTCTCTAGGACCATGTCCAAGAGCAGTCCCCTTTGGAGGGACCGGGCTGAGGACTTCCACGTGGGAATTTTGGGGACACGAGTCAGCCCATCCCCGTGGTCTCACTGACGCCGATGAAGCTGACACCACAGGACAAGAGGATCCAGGACCCACACCGACGGTGACAGCCCTGCCGGCCCACCCACACCCAAGGCCAGGCATCGCAGACAGGGGCTCGGTCTGCAGGAGTACAGAGCACCTGGGAGCCTCACACTTAGCACCCGGCTGTGGCTCCTGAACAGGAGGGCCGAGTGGAAGCCCCTGCAAGGACCCCTGGAGCCGCCCCAGGGGAGCAGTCCCGCTAGGGAGCACAGGGCCCCTGCCCACCGGCTCTGCAGAGTGTTGGGGGAGGGGCGGCAGACTGCCAGCACGCCGCCTGCCCGCCCCTGGCCGAGGCCTGAAACCGCTCCTGAACTCCGTGTGGTTTTCACTTCCACCTCCCCATCCATGCCGCTTTGTGGGAACGGCACCGACACTGCAGTCCCCGAACCCCCCATTCTGTCCATCCTGGAGAAAGATGGGCGAGGGGGCCCCCGGGCTGGATGCGGCCGGAGCTGCGGGCAGGTACCGGGCGAGGGGCGCAGAAGACACTGGCCCGGAAGGAGGCCGTCGGAACAGCGTGAGTCTGACTTCAGGGAGATGGTGCACGTATCTCGATTCACGGGAATGTCACCCAGTCTTCCTAATATTAATAACGTTAGTCCTAGAAATTGTGCCAGCCTTCCGAAGAAAGAGTTCTTGACCCAAAATACCAGAGGACATTAAACTGAGAAATGATCTACTGATGCAAATCATTAAATCGATTTGCATTTGCCTACTGGAGCCCATCACGGAAATTAAGTGAGTGCGGGGGCGGGCGGGGGGCGGCCGCCGTGCTCGGGAAAGAGGAGGCCCGTTCGTGGGTCCCAGCGCTGTGTCATTAATTTCCCCACTTTCCCTCATTAACAAGTAAAATGTTTTTACTGCTTGAAAAGTTTTAATAAATAGAAAAAAGCTGAGCAGCTGACATAGTTTTTAATGTAATATACAAGGCTTTCAACATTTTTACGCACGTTAATGAAAAAGCTAGAAGGAAATGCTAAAAGGCCCTATCCCTGTGGCAGACGGGGACTCACCCAGGGGACCCGAGGATGTGTCACCTCGGGCCTGTGGGCTTAAATGCCTGCACCACAGTCTTCCATGGGGGTCCCCAGAAAGCCCCTCGCCTCCATCCAGGGGCCCTGAACACCAGGAGTAACTGCCCACAAGGCGGTCAGTGTGCAGAGGGGCAGCAGTTCCCCAGGGGGACCAGGAAGGGCGTTTAGAGCACAGAAGCCCCCATGGAGGCAAAACAGCTTTCCAGACGCAGGCGCGGGGACGAGCTGTGTGGCTGGCTCTGTGCAGCGAAGTCCCCGCACACTCATGGGAACGGGCAGCGGCCTGCTCTGGCCCCTGCAGGCCGTGCGGAGTCAACAGTGGGCTGCAAAAGGCATGAGCCCTGTTCTCCCTTCTCCTCGAACCCCACACTGCCCTACCTCACAGATGCTGCCGGGAAACAACGCGTTTGCAGCCTCCCCCTCGCAGGCCTCACTGGGACAGTAATGGGATCAGCACCCGCCCCGGTCCGAGAATGACCCCTGAGGCCCACCTGCCGTCTGAGGCCATGCAGCCTTGCTAGCACGTGAGGGGGCCTGGGAGCCCAGGCGCTCCCCTCGGCTCGGGGGACTCAGCCAGGCTGGGCGTCAGATGCATAGACAACCGTTCAGCACAGTGAACGAACCTGATGGCACTGAGCTGTGCCCTTCCAAGTGGTAAAATGGCAAATGTTGTCACCCATAACTTACCACGAAGGGAAGGGAGTGGTTGGGCAAGGGGTATCAGTGCTGCCGACTCGAGTGGCGATTCCTCCAGCCTCTGCAGCACTTTGTCCCCCGAGAGGGTGGCCTCCCAGGGCCCCCCGCTGAGACCCCCGCCACGGGTCCGGCCCTGCCCACACCCTGGATGAGTGATGACGTCTCTCCAGCTGACACCGCTCTGTGCCTCTCTATCAGGCCAATAAACTGAAAATGGACTTTTCAAAGAGAACATTGTGCATATTTCAGGTCTGTCGATTCCATCGGGCCCGTGATGCCTTGCGCGGGAGGGCAGGCGACGTCCCATGAAGCAGAGCCCTCCTGTGGCCTCTCACTGTGGCCGCGAGTCTCTTCAATGCAACGCCACAGCCACGCTTTGACAAAAAAGTTCATCACTGCGGACTGCTTAACCAGCAAAACTATTCGAGTTGGCAAACACATAACTTTTCATGCAGGCAAACTAATTTCCTGAGACACAGTTTGTCAGAAAGTAAAAGAAAAAAAACCCTTAATATGTCAAATGCTAAAGTAATGTTAAGGGTTTTGTAATAATAGATGCACATGGGGACCCACCTTAAGAAAATTTCATTACTGATCGTTTAAATTCATGATGTCCATAAATTGTGAACATGCTTTTGGCCCTCAGGTATTAAGGCTAAAAATGCACCTCGAAAGTTGTTTGTCAATTTCTTCTCTGGAAGGCAGTTCACGCAGCTGACGGCACTACGTCTGTGGGGTATGGATCTTCGGGGGATAAAAATCTGGACAGTGCTTGGAAACTGAGAGGCGCAAAACTAGGAAGCTGTCACGTGATCGATCCCCCCTTTTACACGGGGTCCCAGAGCTGGCCAGGTAACGGCAGGCAGGGCTGGAGGAGGGGCACCCCGTTTCTGGGCAGGATCGCCACCCTGTTTCTGATGCCCCGGGACAGGACACTTATGTGTCCCCATATTGAAATTATTGACCCAGTCCTCTCCCTCAACACAGAGGCCAATGTAATAAATGAATGCATTCCAACCAAAAAAGGAAAAAAGTCAACCGGCTACAGATCCTACTTTTCGAGGTAAGACGTTGCAGAAAACAGCACGATGAGGCACCAGGCTGAGCCTGGGGGTCCCTCCCTGCCCCCTCGCCCAGGCACCCATCAGCGCCCGGAAGAAGTGCCGGCCTCGGCCATGACACCCAGCCAGGCCCTCCCCTCCTGGACAACCCGTCTCCTCCAGGAGGCGGCAGCACCCAACCAACTCCAGCTTCCCGTCCCCAGACGTCCTGGTCTGCTCCTTGCAGCCACCACTGTGGCCATCTGTCTCCTCAGATGCCACCTGGTCACTCTGGCCCCCGGAGACGGGGAGCTGAGTGACTTCTGTGCTGAGATGACCTTCAGAACCCGAAAGCCCCTCGAGGCCAGGCTGAGCCTCATCGGGCAGGCCCAGCAGCACGCTCCCACTGTGCACACAGGGGACAGAAGCAGCCACAGCCTCCCAGCCTCCAGCTGCGGTGCCCTGGGCAGAAGCCACAGTGGCCCTGGCTTGACACTTGGGCCCTGGGCTGTGGGCTCTTCACCAGAGGAGTGAGAGGCTGGCCTGGACGCTGCCCAAGGTGCTGTACAGTCGTCTCTCCCCCAGGAAACCCCGAAGCGATGGGTGGGCAGGCGCACGCCCGTGGGGACCCCGGGCCATCGGGAGCCCTGCCACTGGCAAATCAGCGTTTCTTTAACTCATTCAAAAGCAGTTTATGGCTGCGTGTGAACCAATGGAGTCCACAGGCAGCTTGAGAGCAGCACTCCCCTCACCCAGGCCAGGCAGAGGAGGACAAGGGTCTGTGCCCAGGATGGGGACAGAAGGAGCCAGCAGGGGATGCTGGGAAAATGTCCACCTATAGGCCCGAGGCCTAACTTCCGACTGAGTGACACACTCCAGCACTGGGCCGCCCCAGCGTCTTCCTCCTGAAGGTGGAATCCGGTGTCCGCACCTCCACTTTCTGAGTGCAGGAGGGGGGCTGATGCCTCTCTCCCCATCTAGCCCCCAACACTCCCCTCACCCCCAAGGCCCGCGGCTGCTGGGAGCTGCCCGTGAGACCCAAGCCAGCGGCAGGACCCGCAGAAACCCAGGGCTTTCAGCACCACTGGTGGCCAGAAAGGTGTCAGTGTCAAAATATTATTTTCAATAAAAGTTCTGTTTACCTAGAGAAGATTTAAACACACCAGAAACTTTGAAGGAAATAAGCGGCCCTGTTCTTTTTAATAAAAGCAGGGCTCAGTTCTACAATAACTCTTCTGGCGGGGCCCTGATCTGGCCAAGTAGAGATCACAAGGCTGGGTGTTTTTCCAGATGACTTTTAGAAAAGAAAAACCGCTATTTTGGGAAGGCTACTTTTAAAACACCGGCAGTAATTCAGAAAAAGAATAAACAACTTCTTTCCCCCGAGTTTCAGAAGTACGTGTTTCCAGCGCAGAACCTCCTGTGCTCGGAGCTCGCAGCCCCGCCCCTGACATGCCGCACCTGGGACACTTCTGCCCCAGGAGGGGACGCCATGAAGGGTCAGCTCTCTCGAAGGCTTGTACCCCCGCTGCACCGGGCCAAGGCTCAGAGGGGTTTCTCCTCCCACCTGGGGGCTTCCTGCACTGCGTGGGGCCCGGTCTTGGCGCACCCACACGGCCAGGGGAGCACTCTGGTGGAAACGTGCGTCCCCGGCTCAGGGGAAGCCCTTGCCTGGGAACCTGCCCCATCGCTCAGTTGGTGTGGGACGGCTCCCTGACAGCCGCTCCTTGAGAAGGAACCATCACATCCCAGAGCTGCGCTGTCCTCCCGCCGTTTTCCGGCCCTGCCCGACCCACACGGGTTCCACTGGAAGACACCCACGGAGGGAGCCCTGTCCACTCCCCCAGAAGCGAGGGGCCCACCAGCACCCCCAGAAGGTGGCCGTGGGACGGCACTTTCTACAGGCTTTCCCCCCCTGGCCAGGAGGGCGAGAGGCCAACGTTCCGGAAGAAGGCCCAGGAAGAGCAGCTTCAGAAGTGTGACAGGGGCTCCATCAGGGAGTCACAGGGAGAAGCCCAGCATCACCCTCCCCCCCACCCCATGCGTGCCATCCTGCCAGTGGGTGCCGAGTGTCACATGCCGGTCCAGGAGGGCCGACGCCGTGCACAGAAGCCCTTCCACAAAGTGCATGCACACACAAACCGGATCTCGAGGATGGGCTCGGGGAAAGTCGGGCAGACACGCACAGACACGCACAGGTTCCTGGAGAGACACGGAGGGAAGCTGGGGGCGTGGGTGAAGAGCCCAGGGCAACCGGACACAGGACTCTGAGGGGGAAGCTGCAGCTCTGCGCCCGGCCGCCTGGGGCCCCGGCTGCGATGATGGCCCAACCTGGGAGGAGGCTGGAGTCCCCCGACGGGAGAGAAGCACAGACGCGCCAACAAGCTGAGCTTCCTGACCAGCTCCCTTGTCCACCTCACCCTCCAGACCCCTCGTCTCCTCGTGGGCCCACACTCTCCCCCCATGCCCTGCCCTCAAGCACACCCCACCGCCCAGTCTGGCACCCAGGTTCCTTCTGCCACGTCCCACTGCCCCCGACTTGGGCCTTCCCGGCGCTGCCACCAAGGACACCCCAGCTCACCCAGTCCCGCGTGGCCCTGCCGTAGCCAGTGCCTGGGCTCAGGCCCATGCCTTCTTGTGTCTGGGCCATCTCCACAGCCTCTATGTGGAGGGGCTACACAACCTTCCAGGTCGCTGTCCCCCTGTCTGGTCCCAATTGCCAAGGCTTGCTCTCACGTAGGGGCTGTTACCCTACTGCTGCCATGTCCCCAGGGCACATTCCCGAGGCACAAGTGTCCACGGCAGGCAGGGACTGCTGCTCAGAATGAACACTCCCCCTATCCCCAGCTGGTGCTGCTCAGTGGGCTGAGTGCCGGGCTGTGAACCGGAAGGTCACAGGTTCGATTCCCAGTCAGAGCACAGGCCTGGGGTGCAGCCCAGCTCCCCAGTGGGTGGCGTGTGAGAGGCAACCACACACTGATGTTTCTCTCCCTCTCTTCCATTCTCTAAAAACAAGTAAATAAATAAAATTAAAAAAAATAAAAGAATGAGCGAACAAATACGTGACCCATGATGCTAAATTTAATTCATATTTTTAACCCAAAAAGACCCACTTCCCTCCCTGGATGTGGCGACTGGACACAGTTCTGGTGAATACGACAGAAGACAATGCCTCAGGTTGGCCAAATTAAACACGGTTAACCTTGAACCCCAAGGAATTCTGAGCGGATCCTTGTGCCAAGTGCAAGCCGGCTGTGGCTACGGAGAAGCTGATCTAATGGTGGGTTCAATTTAAAGGAAATACACCCAACACACCAAGTCTGTTTTCAGAGTTTACAACCTAAGGGGCATTCACACTTCGAAAACAAAAGATTGGGAATTATTCACCAGTTGCAGACAGTTCAAGCACCAGGAAATGTGAAAGCTCTACGAGCAATAAAAACCCTGGAAATCAAAATCCAACGGCAAAACGAGCAAACCCCGACTGCAGACCGAGGAGAAGGCGGCGGTGGGGCAGTGTCCCCCGGGGCAGGGCACGGGGTCCAGAGGTGGCTGGGCTCCAGGCCTGCCCTCCTGGTGCAGCGCAGCTGTCCCCACCAGGACACGGGCACGCGGCCACCTGACCAGCTTTGGGTGCTCTCACACCCATGTGCCGGCAGGCGAGCAGGCGATGGGGAAGGGCACCTGTGTTGGAGACCGAGTTTCTGAGGGAGACACAAACTGGGGAGCACGCTACTCGAGAGACCCCCAGCACCGCGTGACTCCAGCTCCCACGGCCAAACCCTGGGCAGCACTGCCTCCTGGGCTGCCCTCCGTCCGCTGTTCAAAGTTGGGGAATTACCAGGGAAAGAGCGGCCAGGCCTGCAGTGGCAACTCTGACGCTGAATTTAAGAAGCAGAGGAGGCGGCCCCTTGCCCCCCACGTCTCCCTTCCCAAGACCCTGTCACCAGCCCTTCCTCACCCCACATCCACTTCTGCCCACAAAGTGGCAGCCACATGACCTCACGGAGCCGAGGTGAAAGTGAGAATACACGCCAAGCACGCGGCCACTCGTGGGAGGTTTGGCCACGACTGCGCAGGGTGAGCCTGGCCACACTGCCTCTTCTGGGGAAAGACTCCAGAGGAACTGGAGTGGCCGCCAAGACATGCCACGGGGTCCCACATTCTGTGCTATTTCCTTCTGGGAGTCTCTCCGTATGAACCGGCCAGGTACCTGTTTCCCAGACCAGCTCATCGGAAGCAGAAAGTGGCCCCTGCAGACACTGGACCCTGAGGGCTTCAGGCGGGGTGGTCACCAGCTGACCCTGGAGGGACACGGGTGGAGCCCAAGGGTGCAGTCAGGAAACATGGCCCTCGAAGCCCTGGGACTCGGTGCTGGCAGGTGCTGGTGAGCACGCCCACTCTCAGTGGGTGACACCTGGGACAAGCCCAGGGGACTGCCCCTCCTACCACATGACTCTCAGCTGGGCTGCTATGGCTGTGGCCTATGATGACCCCTTGCAGGGAAAAGGGACAGGTTTCTGGTGGCTGTATGCAGGGACAAGAGAACCGTTTCTTTGGGACAGCTGCCATCCTTTCAAAACAGATGGGGGGAGGGGAAGTCCCTAGCCTCGGAGCCCATGGAGGAAGCTGCATTCAGAGCGCGGCATTTAGAGGGTTTACCTAACACCCCTCAGGGGCCCTCCGTGCTTGAAGTCAGCCAGCCCATTGCTCCCATTCTGCAGTGCTCCCCTCCGAAGGCTGGGAACCCCCCAAACACCTCTCCTCTCATGGCTGACTCCTGCTGGAGCCCACATATCCGTGGCTGTCACTCAGCTGTCCCTTCCTGCCTCCAAGGCCCGAGAGTGATGAGAGCCAGATGCTGGGCTCACGGACGGAGGCCCAGGGTGGGTCCTTCCGACTCCCTGCCACTTGGTAATGGGGATGACAAGTAAGACTCAGATGCTGTGCTTTTCCTAGATGGTTCCAGAGCAGGGACTTCAAATCTCAGAGATGCCATTGAAATGCTGCCCAGCAGCAGCCCAGGACACCCCCGCCTGGCCTGGTAAACGGCGGCCAGGGAGACAGGCTCCCGGGGAGAGGGGAACAAAGGTCAGGAGGACAGAAGCTGGCGTGGCCACGCACATGGGCCGGAGGGTGGCTGGGCCTGTGGCTCAGCGGGTGCACAGTGCAGACCACGGGCAGGCGGAGCGTGGTGGCGGCGCCTGTGTTAAAGCGCAGAGAGCTGGGCAAGCCCCCACAGAACCGGGTGCGTCTGACTCGGAGCCTCCTCTGGGAGCTCTCTGTGGAACAAAGCGGTGACTTTTAAGCACACACAGCGCAGACCGGTATTTCAAGCCACTGCAGGCGGTGCCCTCCGGCGGTCCGGGTGCCATTTTTACGGCAGTGCATCTTCGAGCATGCTTGCACTGGGCCGTGTCGCAACTTCCCCGAAAGATCAGTGACGACAGACGGAGTGCCCCGCGTCTGCATCAGAACGTGCCGGTCTGTTGGAAAGAACTAATGAGAGTTTCCGGGAAAGGTTTTGGTGATGCTCGGATGCTTGGGGACTGCCCGCATGTGCCGGCCCTGGCCAACAAGGTCAGAGAAAACCTCAGCCAAGGCTTCTGGGGAGTGAGGTGCCGGCCCTCCTTCCTCTGTCTGCTGCCAGGATGTGCCGTGGCAGGTGGTCCCCAGAGGCTGGCCTGGACCAGCCTCCAGGACAAGGACCACAGCCCGGAGCTGCAGAGAGCAGAGCTGGGAGGCGGCCAAGTCCCCGTGGCCATCCAGCCACTGAGCACCGCTGCGCTGGTTCCGCACGTGCACACAGGGGCACCGGGGCCGCACCTGTTGAGCCGTTACCCGGAGCGCCCACGCCTCATGGCTGAACACAAGCCCACCTGGACTCTCGAAGCACAAAGAAACTCAGCCACACCCGGCTTTCCTCAGACCCACGACGAGCATTAACTCAACAACCATTATAATGCTGTTTTTCCTTTTTCTTCTTCTTCCCCAAATGCACTTTAAAGAGTGGTTTTTAAACCAAAACAAAAAAGGAAATGCAACGCGGTCTCTGTGATTCGTGGTGCAACGGAACAGGCTAACGACACCATGACATTTCCCCTGCAAATGCCTGGGTGCCTGTGGCTGCCTGCTCGGCGCGGCCAGCCGGTTCTCGGAGCCCGGAGCAGCGCGGCCATCGCTCAAAGGCCTGCCCGGTCCCGGGTCGCGGAGAGCCCATCGATTGCGGTGCACGGCTCTGCAGGGGCAACCTCGCCAAGCGGGCGGAACCGGCATTTATTACGGCACTCCTGCTCATTACGGCAGCCCCTGACAGGGGTCCGTTAAAATCAATTTTTATGTTTCTTATGTATTTGCTTTATCCAACATGCGTGGCGTTGTGTTTATTAGCCAGTGAAGACAAACACGGAGCTGAGTGGTGGGGTTTTTTTCCCTTCTGTCAGAAATAACGAGAACTGCAATTTTAACCCAACTCCTCACAATCGATGAGCGGAGGAAATCAAATGTTGCGTCCAGAACCAACATCGAGGCGTGCTCAGAATTTCCTCGTCTGCAGTTAGAGAGACAGGGTGGGCGATGTGCAGCTCAGCGAGAGGGACGCGCCCTGTAGGACGCACCTCGCCCTCTCCCCAGCGGCGCACGCGGCCTGGGCGGCCTGAGCCGAGCCTGGGCGTGAGGACGGAGCTCAGCCGGCCCACTGCCCAGGGGAGGTCGGGCCTGATTCGGAAAGTCAGGAGGGGGCGAGCACCGGCATCTCCCAAGTCCCAGAGAAACCCCATCACGCGTGCCAGGCATCGGCGTTCATGGCCATCAGGCAAGTGCTCTCAGGAGCCCACAAACCAAGGGTGGGCACCTGTGCTGAATCACAGGAGGAGGGTGCTCGGACGAGGAGCTCAGGTGCCCGCAATGAAAGACAGGCCCTCGGGGACGCGCTGCCCCATGGCCAGTGCACGACACGCAGGCCCCGCCCCACCAGAGCGGGTGTCACTCGGAGCCACTCACCTGCCGTCGGGTGTCTTCCCGCCAAGCAGCCTGATGCTGTGCAGACCCTGCTCACACGCGGACACCTCGATGGGCCCCAGGGGGCTGGCCAACATCCTGCGCCGCAGGTCACAGGTCGTGTCCATCCTGCCACGCATCTGGAGGAGCAGTTTCGGGGGTGAGAACGCCTGTGGGAAAGTGCGGGGTCAGTTCTAAACACAACAGAAACCCCAGTTATTTAAGACGGGAAACATTTTCCCAAGTTCCCCCCCCCCCCCATTTCGGGGATTGGCTCACATAATGTGTCACTGTACAATACAGTTACTTTGAGGACAGAAAGTCACCATCACTGCCTAGAGCAGCGACCAGAAGCAGTGAGTGACTCCGCCCCCTCCCCGGCTGGGCGTCATCCTGGAGGCTGAAACACGGCCGCTGGAGAAAAGCCCGATGCCAAGCCTCCCTCCCTTTGGCGAAGCAACAGAGTGGTCACCACACAGGGTCTTGTGAACAAAACCCGAAGACGGGACATGGGACCTGGAGAACATGTGTCCAGCGACAAAGCCTCACCGAGGCGAGGGCCCGGGCCCCATAGCACCTGTGTTGGGAGGCGGCTGGGAAGCACATGCCGCCAAAGTGATGCACACGCTCTGGAAGGCTCCGAAATCCACGCACGTTCACGCAAACACACACGCACATCAAGACCCCCCTGGGACACCCTCCACACGGGCTTCGATAGATGTTAACCTTGGCCAGCAAAGTGAAGGCTCCGAAAGAGGCACAGACTCACTAAGGCAGGGAGAAGCCAGGGAGGGGTTCAGGCAAGTCCCCATTTCATGAAAATCACTCTCACTCTGGGAAGGCAAGACGTCGGCAGTTCGTCAGCGGGCTGTGGAGTGATGGACCCGCCTGGCCGTGCCCTCCTCCTGATCTGCCGCCAGCCTCCCTTCTTATCTGAGCCCACCTTTCCCAGAGTCCCACCTCTGACCGACCGACCCAATCATGCAGGATAAGCTGACACAGATGCCCGCCCACCCACATCGGGACTCTGCGCACCTGACCGGGAGCTGCTGGCTCCTCCCGGTCTCCATCCCTGCTTTTTTGTCCCAGAGGCACCTCCAGTGGTTTTGTCCTAAACTGTCACCCTGCACATTCCCCCCCAGAGGGAGCGAGTCGGTGAAGGCCCTCCCCACCGTCCACCCCGACCCCCCTGAAGTGGGTGGACCCCAGCATGCCTCCCCCAACCAGCCTCGCCTGCCCCGCACACCTGCCCCTCAGGCAGCCCCAGATCCCAGGGCTGCTGCGCCCTCCCGTGGGCACGCCGGCTTCCACGAGGGAGCCTCAGCGCTCGCCCACACGAGAAGGGACTTCTCGGACCCTCCTCACACCCGGGCTCTCTCGCCCCCCCCCCCATCCAAGAACTTGCCGACTGCTAATTGCTCCAGGGGCCACAGCCAGCAGTGAGCTGCAGTCCCTGTGCTGACCCCACGGGCCCCCTGGTTCAGTGAGGCTCTGTGTGGACCAGTCGGAGCCCAGGTCAAGACCGGGCACCTGGGACAGCCTTAGCCTTCAGTCTCGTCACCCAGGGTGCTCTCCTCTCCGCTGCAGAGTCTCATCCACCACTGTCAAAATACGGTCAGCCGGTCTCTCCAAAGAGACCCTGCGGGCAAGAAGGGGCTGGGAAGAAGTACTCCAAGTCATGAAAGGCAAGGGCCTACATCCAAGATTGCTCTATCCAGGAAAGCTTTCATTTAGAATGGAAGGGCAGATAAAGAGCTTCCCAGATAAGGTCAAGTTCAAGGACTTCATCATCACCAAGCCCTTATTACATGAAATGTTAAAGGGAATTATCTAAGAAAAAGAAGATAAAAAAATGCAAACAGTAAAATGACAAACTAACTCACAACTATCAACAACCGAACCTAAAAAACACAAAAAGGAAAAACTAAGCAAACAACTAGAACAGGAACAGAATCACAGAAATGGAGATCATATGGAGGGTTATCAGTGGGGAGGGGGATGGGGAGGGGTGGGGAGAGAATAGGGAGAAAGGTCCAGCGAATAAGAAACATAATTGGTAGGCACCAAATAGGAAGGAGTGGGTTAAGAATAGTGTAGGAAATGGAGAAGCCAAGAACTTAGACGTACAACCCATGGACGTGAACTAAGGTGGAGGAGCGATGGTGGGGGGTACAGGGCAGAGGGCAATAAAGGAAAGAAAAAAGTGGGACAACTGTAACAGCATAATCAACAAAGTATATTTTTAAAATTTTAAAAAATGACCATTCTTCAAAAGCAGATGGCTACCCCTTCTCCCGGCACCCTGGGGGCCTTTCCTCATTGGTTGGAACCAGAGTCAACAGCTGCCCGCCCCCTCCCCCACCCGTGGCACATCTGGGGACCTTTCCCATCGTCCTGAGCCACAGTGAGTCGGCGTCCCTCTGAAGTCAGAGGCATCACAAACACACGCATGGGCTCAACTGTGTGTCCCCACCCAGGGCGAGGGCCCAGTTCTCTGTTCTCCAAAGCGTGCTTCCACGGGGGTGCTCAGAGGAGGGTACTGCGGCCCGGGAAGGGGCCTGGACAAGCCACCCCCACCCCCAGGGAACATGCAGCCTGCATGCCAGCATGTAACAGCATGTGATGGTCTCGCAGCAAAACCAGCCTATGTTTGTTTGCACAGCTCTGCAAAAGTGTCCCCCATGACCAGGGCCTCCTGCCGGGTCTCTGCTCTGAAGCACTGGCCCTGGGCTGTTACTCAGCAGATCCAGGCTCAGGAGCCCTGGCTCAGGCCCCAGATCAGGAGCCCGACAAGCCACAAGCCCCAAGCCCACCACGGGTGGGGCTCCAAATAGCAGGCCCCAGAAGCTGGGACCAGCTAATTTAGGCACAAAAGCAATTTACTGAAAGGCTGTCCTGTAACTCTCAGAACTTCTGGGAAGGCTGGGGAAGCCGGCTCAGAAAAATGCAGGAACCGAGGCTGGCCACAGTCCAAGAGCGGCCAAACCCCAGCCTCAGGAAACACCTGTGGGGATGGCCGGGGGCCGTGGGCATGCAGCTGCCGCTGTTGCCACCGTCGCCCCTGGAAACAGGATGCTGCTGCCGCCGTCAATCCCCTGCCACCCGGCCACACCGCCACTTGCCTCTGGTTCAAGGCCCAGACGGGAGCCCAGAGCTGGCTTGGGGGCCAGGCCAGTGCCCACCTGAGCTGAGCAGCAAGGGAAGGGATGGTTTCCCAGAGAGGCAGCTGTGCCCACGTGGGCCCTGAAAGAGGCCAGGGACCCCGCCCTGCTGCAGACTCGGACGCCAGCACGAGCCCCATTGGGAGGAAGAGGGAATGTTCCAGTCCACGCCCCTTCCCAGGTTCTTGTCAGTAAGTAGGGGTGACACCATGGATTCTTCTGGTCCCCAGTCTGCTCTGTGGGCAGGACTGGAGAACCAGGGAAGGCTGAGAATGGGCTGGGCGTACCAGCCCTCCTGCAGTACCAGGGCCCGGGCCCCCATCAGGCACACCCAACCTTCACCAACGCCACAGATGGTCAGGGAGACACCTCCACGTGTGCAGAGGAGGTGCCAGCAGCAGGTCAGGGGCTGGCTGACGAGGGTGACTGAGTACATGGGGCACCGGGGTCCACTGTGGACTTTGCTCACACATACGGGTGTCCAGGCTCCAGCCCCAGGCAGGACTGACTGATCACTTGGAATGCAGTGGGGAAGGGCCACCAGCCAGCGCCGGTGTGGCTTGAACTGCAATAGCTGTCTCTCAACCCTCTGGTGCACAGCTCGCCAGCACCTGCGTTTCTGAGCTTGGCCTGCCCACTGCCGACCCTGTCCTGCCCGGCAACTCAGCGCTGCCCCTGGTCCACCTGGCCTGAGCTCCTGCCAGTCAGGCTGCCCTCATCACATCGAGCCCAGCTCCACGGACTGCATGGCCACAGGAGCCAAGGCCACCGAGTCCATCACAAAGCAAGGGTGGCTCCACCTGCATCATGCCAAGAACCAGAAATGGGCCATCGGCTGACAGCCCCAGATCAGAGTTCCGAGCAAGCGCCGTCACTGGTCACCTGGTCAAGAGTCATCGGAGGGAGCGGCTCCTTAGACTTCCTGTTGGTCCAGTAAAATGAAAGTCAAACCCACTTCAGCTTCCCTGATGGGAAGGTTCACTGGGGCCCATCCCCCTCCACTGTGGCCTGGGACCTAGAGCCCAGAATCCGCAGGACGGGCCTGGCTGAGCAGGGCTGTGACCAGTGTCTCTGGGTTTCTGGGCCATCAGCAACAGCCTTGCTGGTCAAAGACAATGCACCGTAACCCACCCATGGCTGTGCTGCTAAAAAAAGAAAGAAAAGAAGAAAAAGAAAAGCAGTAATGTACGCCCAGTTCTCTACCACCCCTGCCAGCAGTGGACCTGGAGGCGCCGCAGGAACCGGTGCACAGAGTCCTCGCCTGCAGGCAGCAGGGTACCCGGCGGGGTGTGCTTGCACAGGCGACGGCGAAATCAGCTGCCTGCTGAATCCCACCAGGTCAAGGACACTATGTCCCCTGGATGGGAGCGCGGGGCCTGGCAGGCAGTGCGTGGTGACGGGAAGCCCAGGCTGAGGTGGCAGGTGTGTCGGTCACACGTGCCACGGAGCTGGCAGGCCGGCCGCGGGGTGGGGGTGGTGCCTGCAGACTGGATGGCGTGTCGCAGACGGCGGCAGGCCCCGTGGAGGCTGGAAGCCGGGCAGTAGCACGTGGATGGAGGCTCCAAGGCAGACGGACACACCACACACCGGGGAGGGAGTGCGTCTCGACACAGGCTGGTTCGAGGCGCCGCCAGGAGGGCAACGAAGCCAGGCACTCGAGGGGTGGCCACAGGCAGGGTGGCATGAAGAGGCGCCGGCACTCTGACAGTGTGCAAGGACAATGGCCCCTGCCCGACACCACACATGGCGCCAGTCGCTGCTCCAGGGGCCAAGCTAGGACTGGGCTCCGGGGACAAACCCGCCAGGCTGCTCGTCCACCACCACCCAGGGAAGGCCGTGAGCCTGACCCCAGGAAGTCAGCCACGAAGGGACAAGGCCCTCCAGACACACGCTCAGCCCTAGCACCAAGTCCAGGGCCAGGCAGGCAGGCTCCCAGTGGCCTTGGGGGCCTCATGGGGAGGCCCTAGTGGGTTGAAGGGCAGCTGTTATGGGGGAGCAGGGCCACACTTTGGGTGAGATGGGAGCACCTGAGGGTCTTTGGAGAAAATGACGTCTATGGAGACCTGAGTGGTAAGTAGGAGCCGGCAGGGAGAAGGTGCAGGTGCGAAACCGGCTGTGGTGAATTTGGGGTGAAGTGGGGGCCTGGAGGCTGGGAAAATGCAGACAGACACACAGCCAAGGGCTACGACACGGCCTGTGAGGCCAGCACTGACCCTGGCTTTGAGCCTGAGAGGGCCCGGGCTTTAAAACACAGGACGGTCCTCCAGGTGGTGACCTGACGCTGTGAGCTGCTGGGCACAGAGCACTGCTAGACATCCACTGGGGGCGGGGGAGGAGCCCTGAGGGCTCACACTGGCGTCCTGGGGACGTCATTCCTGCTCAGACGGTGGCAGCCTAGCCGATCCACCGCTGCGTGCCCGCACGTGCACAGTGAACACTCACTGCAGACACGAGCCAATCACACGACTCATATGATCCCATTCCGAGGGAACCCCAAGATAACGAGAGGCTGTAGTTGGGAGGGGGAGAGTCTGATGGCCTGAGGAGTCCAGGAGGGCTTCCTGTGGGAGGTGCAGACCTAGAAGAGCAAGTGGGTGTTTTCTGGGGGAGGGGTGGAGGACAGGAGACACTGTCACAGGCGGGTCACACGTTGAGATTCTGGGGCAAGAGCCCAGGGCATCTGGGGAACCTGAGGAGACTCCCACAGCCCCTTTCCTGAACCTCCGCCAACAGCCGTGGCAGAGCTGCTCACACTGTGTGAAAGTGCAGGTCCTCACAGCCCTGCCGTCTCCAGCAGAGCCGGACCTGCAGCCCTGGCCGCTGGCCTGGCTTTCTCAGGGCTCCATGGGCCCTGAGGGTCAGCAGCTGGTTCCGCCGCCCCCCAACTCTCAGGAGCATGAACCCCGCCATCCGCAGCCCGGCCGCCCAGAGCCCACGAGCCAGCTCTTGCTTCATCGGATGGCAGCCACCCTGAGCCACAAGAGTGCCGACATTAATTGGTGGCAGAAAAAAATGGATTTTTCATGCCTGTTTGGAGACCTCTGAAAAAATGAAGTGAGTCTCGTTTCATCTCCCTTTTAACATGAACGGCGTTTAATGTTCAAATTAAGCAGCTGGCGCCAGAGGCTGGGTTCCCGCTGGATGAGAAGCAGGAAACCTAGAGACACACTTGTCTTCCTCCTCCTCCCCGTGCGGCTCTCCGGGCACGCACGCCTGTCTAAAAACTGCCCTTCCAGAACCCTCCGCGCGGTTCTGCGCCTTTCCCTTTTAACCATTTCCAGCCTCGGGGCCCCAGGCTGGAGAGTGCGGGGAGGGGCGAGAGGGAAGACAGGGCCAGCCTTCTCAGAAGCACTCTGCAAACAAAGCACCTGGTCGCTCGCTTTGTCACCTGCCCCAGGTTGGTGGGCTCGGGGCCTGCAGGCTGGGCTCCAGGCCTTCCAGGGGTGTCCTTGTCACAGGGGCCTGGGTGTTTCCCACCAGCTGTGCGTGCGCTGGGGACCCGGCAGGCACAGGGAAAACCAGCTACGAAAGGAGCACCCGTCTCAATGCCTCGTGACACCAGCAAAGCCACTGGGAAGTGAACACCAGTCCTGCAGACTCCCTGCTGTGCAGAGAACGAGAAAAAAGTACCAGGAAGCACCTCCTGTCCTCGGGCCTCCAGCTCAGCCCACCCATTGCCCAGGCGGGTCCGACCCCCGGGACAGGGAGGACACTTTTCACCTGTCCCCGATGCCCCCGCCACGGGTGAAGTGCAGAGGCCCTGCCCCACGCAGGTAGAAGGAGAGCAAAGATACTGGCGCGTGGCTGAGCCCTGCACAGTGCCTGCGGGGCCGCCGTGTCCCAGGCCACAGTCAACAGGAGACAACCAGAGCACGGCTCGGTTTCCTGAGCGTGAACAGCCAGAGTGTTCAGTGCCGTCAACTCAGAACGAATCCGAAGGCTGTGCAAATGTCACTGTGTCCACTCACCAACCCGCACACACTGTGCTCGGCACCCCCAGCCATCGTGCCCCCGCCCTGCCCTGGAAGCGGCCAGGGGGCCCTTTGACAGGTGCGCGGACGAGCCGTGGTGTGCCCAGACGAGACACCTGATGCGGCGCGGGAAGGAAGCGAGAGCTCGGGCCATGGAGAGACTCGGTGGAACCTGCAGTGCACGTGGCTGCAGGGCTGGGGACAGGAGGTGCTTCCTGGTGCTTTTTTCTCGTTCTCTGCGCAGCAGGGAGCTTGCCGCACTCAGGGAGCTCGCTGGGCTCCCAGACCCCAGGAGCTGAAAATCCTGCCCCCCCTCCACCCGGGGCAGCCCCTGCTCTGGGAAGGGCTGTGGGGGGAACAGGGGAATAGCCTGCTCTAAGGCACTGTCTGGCCACTCCCTTCTGGCAACTCCCTGAAGTAAGAAGCCTGGGTCCCTGGTGAGGGCAACTCTCCCCTTCGACCACAGACGAGCCGCTCTGTCCGTCACAGAGCAGACCCATGGCAAAGAGGGAGCCAGGCTACAAATGCCAGTGAGCCCTACACCTCCAGGAGGGGCTTCGTTTCGGGGGGCAGAACGAGGCCCGGGCAGGGGCAGACATCTGAGGGGGGCCTGGGACGACGTAGCAAAGACGCCTTCCTTTGGCAGGACGTGCTCTGCTGCCAGCTTCTGCCCCTGGAGACGCTGGGGCCTCAGCCCAGGGCACGTGGTGGCTGCGCCCAGGCAGGGCCTCCACACCAGCTGACCAGATGGCACACACAGTGATCCCCAGGTGCCCCAGCCCTGTGCTGGCCGATCCTGCTCCCTACCATCGATGGGCAAGCCCTGTGGCCTCTGGGACCCTGGGCCCACCCCCTTGTCTCTGCCACCACTGCAGTGACCGGCACGTGGGCACAGTCACTCCTGGAGTTTCTGACGCACCGGCTGGGGGAGGCTGGGCGCAGGGCCAGGCCCTGCACCTCGCGGACCTGGAAGGACGCCCTCCTGGTCCCTGGGCATGAATGAGCGTCCCGACATTTCCCCACGGAGGCTTCTCAGCGAGACGTGCGGCATGATTTATGACAGGGTGGCCTCGTGTTCCAGACACGCTCCGGCGGCCTACACGCGAGGGGCCTTGATGGTGTGAGGCTCCACGGGGTATGGACGCTGCCCCCACAGCAAGGCCAAACTGCCACGAAAGGCACACTGCTTCCGAATGATGAACGCGCGGCAGGAAGTTTTATGTCCAAATTGGTTACCATCCGCCCAGAACCTATCAGTGGCTTGATAACTTGGACATATAATTCTATACCTCTTACTCTTTAAACAATAATTCAATCGAATCCTGTGGCTGAAGCCAAGATTTCCAGACCGAAAGTGCACTACCCATTTGATTAAATACTAATAAATGCAAGAATAAAATACCAGGTCTTTGTCTTAGAGTGAATTCTTCAAAACCATAGACTTGGTGCATTAATTATTCCTCTGGAGAAGCGGACAGGCCCTTCCCCTCACAGACAGCCTCGCCGTCTCCGAGTCTTAATGAGCCCGTTAGATCATGATTCACAGCGGCTGCGGCCATGGCGGCCTGACATCACCGCCTAGGTTCCCTGACTCCAGGTGACCTGCGGGCCGGGTGGGGGGCCGCAGCAGGTGTTGGGACGCCACCGCACAGGGATCTGCGGCCCTCGGCAAGGCGGGCGTGTGAGTGTGACACAAGCCAGAGAAGGCAGGTGTCGCTCGGCCTTCTGTCCGAGTGCCAGGTCCTTGAAAGTGGCTCCGGGTCTCCACAGGAACAAGAGCACGGGGAGAAGCTGCCACAGGAAGATGGCGAAGTCCCTGTTTTCTGTGGTTACGACTGGAGCACAGAGCCAGGCGATGGTGTCGGCGCCCTGTGGCGGTGCGCAGGTGGAGGGGTGGGTCCGGGTGGGGGGGTTACATCCCATGACTGCAGGGACTCAGCACAGGACGCCTACCTGGGCCCTGAAGAAGGGTGGGGCGTGCCCGCCAGGGGGTGTCTCCGAACCAGGCAGGCCATGGTGTCCCGGGATCGCAGGCCACCAGCCTCTTCTGGACAGGGTCCTTCCTCAGCGCTGTGACAGAGGCAGCCCTGTGGACAACCCAGGCCCCTCTCTGTCCCCCGCCCCTCGAAAGCATGTCTGCCCTGTGCAGACTACCTCTGCCCCTTCTGCCTGCATTCGGTACCCCTACAGGAAGCAACAGGCCACATCTGTTCTCAGAAGATGGCAGGTTGTGTGTGGGGACGCAGCGGACTCTCATTACCACCTGTCTCTGAGTCCCCTCTACTCCTCAGGGGCTCAGGTGTCTGCCTCCCGGCCCCCCCAGACACTGCAGGAGCCGGTGGCAGAGAGTGTGCCTCCCCAGGGCTGCCGCCAGCCCAGGAACAGTGAGTAGGCAGCTCCCCAGGGACAGACAGGGCTCAGGAAATCTGTGCTGCCCCCAGCAGAGCCCGTCTGTGGGCTGCGGGTGGGCACAGGGCAGGCCAGCACTGTGGCCTGGACCCCAACTGACTGTGTTAGAGAGACAACGACCTCAGGTTAGAAAATTTAACGTTTAACAGAAACATTTTTGCTCCAGGTACTTGATTTGAGATGCTTGTTATGTGCGTGGATAGGTTTATACACGAAACCTATGCTCCAGTAAGAGCAGAGACCCACCCACCGCCAGTTCCCCTACTGGCGGCACAGGGACCAGGGACCGGGCAAGCCTCTGCCCGCGAAGTAGGGACTGTTGCAAAATCAAGTGTAAGCTACGCCCGATCTTCGTTCAGATGATCAATTAACGTCATCATCTCTGTCTCCTCGTGAGAGTGAACTTTATCCCACAGGGCTAAAGCAATATATATCCCGGACACTCTGGGGCAGCAATAACAAACATCTCACAGAGACAAAGTGAAAATGCCAACCCAGAAGGAGAATGCAGACAGAACCCCTGCGGAGCCAGTGACGGACCAGGGCCCCCGTTTCCACTTCTGGGAAACCCAGAGAGCAGCCCCAGCTCTGGCTGCTTCTGCAATCACCTCCATGTGGCCGGATTGCAGCGAACTGCACTGCGCTGACTCGTCCTTCGGAATAATCAGCCAACGTTACCGCCTTCATGACAGAAAACACTGCCTGTCCTTTTCAACCAGGGGAGCCGCCTGGCCTGAGGTGTGCGTCTAATTTTTCCAGAGCAGCCCCATCTGCTCCATGCTGGAGAGCTCAGCCTTGCTGAGGGCTACTGGACTTGCAGGGCGGGGAGCCTGGGTGTGCTTGCCTCCCGACATAGCCCGGACTTGGGGGAGAGACCGCCTAACACTCCTCACTCCCCCTCCAGCTCTACCGACCTCACGACTCCTCGGCCCTTCTGCCGAGACGACCCCCAGTGCACGACGCTTCCTCCACCTCATCCCACGTGGGAAGGGAGGTGCAGGGAGGCCCCTGGGGTCCCCTGGAAGAGGGCTTTCACACTTCAATCGAACCCCCCTTTGGTCCACGAGACACCACTGTGACCGATGGGCCGGGCAGGCCCCAGCTGGGACGCGCCACTGGACTCCTCCATGGGCTCCTGAAAGTGGGCGGCCTCTCCCAGGGGAGAAGGAAACAGACTCCCCAAAACGGAAAACTTCAGGGAAGACAGGTGTCAGCACTCTCAAAGTATTTAATTTACTGCTGTGAACCTGGTGGTTTAGCAAATGTTTCACCTCTGGTTCGGACCCTAAAGCCTGCACGGGAGCAAACAGGAAGCTCTACGCCGCCTCCTCCTGGTGAAGCGCAGCAGGGAAGGCGCAGCAGAGGCAGAGCCGCAGTACCCGGGGCACTGGAAGGTCTCTCCGTTTCACATAACGAGCACCACCCAACCCCCAGCAGGGAGCGCAGCAGAAAGAAACGGAGTGGGGGCAGTGATGACAAGGGACCAGAAACCCACTGTCACTTTGGCTGCCCACCAGAGCCTCCGCAAGTGCGCTTCCCGAGGCTGGGCCATACAGACACGCCCGGGCTTCCTCTAGGCAGGGCAGGGGACCCCAGAGTCACTGGGAGGCCTGGGCCCGGGGTTCCACGTGCCCCTCCGCAGGAACCCCAGTTGGGATTGAGGACCCGACTCAGCAGGAGGCTCTGTGGCGATCTGCAGAGCCAACCAGGCAGCCTTCTCCTCCTGGGAAGTGCCTGTCAGGGCTTCAGTCAGACAGCCCCCCCCCCCGCCCCCCGCTGTCCTCCTCCATCGGGGCTGTGGAGAAGGTTTTCCATCAGCACCCAAGAACGCAGTGAAGAGGAACAAGCCCAGCCCCCTCCACTGGGATCCGACACCCTAGGGCGGTGTCGCCTGTGCAAAGGCTGGGGCTCAGCAAAGCCGGGGGGAGGTCTGGTGTTGGGCGCTCTGCGCCAACTCTGCCCGCCACTCGCGGTCTCTCCCCGTGACACCGCCGACGCCCCAGGCCTCACAGCTCCGTCTTACCCGGGTCTGCATGGGAACCCTGCAAGCACTACAGGATTCGAACCCCGCTTCAGAGACCGGGACACTGAGGCTTACAGGGAGTCCTGTCACCTGGTCGAGGACGAAAGCCACTGTGGTAAGAATGAAATCCTGATTCCCTCTGGCTTCTGGGCCCAACCCTTCATTATTTATTCATGCCACCCCAAAAAAGACCCAAAGAACGAGTTCAGAGAGGATCCCCTGAAAATCAAGACACCTACATTTGTGGATGGGGTGAAGCCAAGATTGTCTTCATGGAAGGAAGAGTTTTGAAGGGTGGGGGGCAGTTCAAAGGGGTTCATGAAAGAGGTGCTTGTAAGTGGAGGGACTAGAGAGCCGGAGACAGACGGAGAGCACAGGTCGCGGTGCTGCACGGGCACAACCGAAGGGCCGGGCAGATGCATGACTGGCGGGCGGCAGACAGAGCCGTGGGCCCAGCAGAGGCCTGGAGAGCGGCATGAGGATGGAGGCCTGGGGGGCCGAGACAGTGGTGGGGAGCCACGCTGAGCAGGAGAGCAAGTGCACCTGCTGCTCAGGGATTAGCCCAAGGCCGCCGCCAGTCCCTCCTCCGGAAGGGACCTGGGAAGTTCCTGATCACATCACACTTTCTGACCACAATGTCGGTGGGAGCCACTACCACGCACAGGACAGGACAGGGATGCAGAACCTTCTGGCATGAGTGGGGCCGTCCTGAACGAGTGGGCGTCATCAAGCAGCCTGCAACACACTCAAGCGCCTGTCGCGCATTCTGCCAGCAGATGGGACCTGCGGCAGAGCCCTACCAACACACAGGCACGGTTTCCACGGACACGGGGTTTCCGGGGCAGCAACTCCCTCCCACTCATGGGAAAGATGCACTCGCTGCCTCGGGAACTTCACAACCGTGGCCCGCCGTGTCGGAAAAACAACTCCCACGTCAACACTGACGGGACCACGGATGGCCGTGTGGCAAACCTGTCTGGGGCTCTCGTGGAGCCGCTGGGCTCCAGGGGCTCACACCTGCATGTCCGTCGTGTCCCCAGTGCAGGCCTGCCCTAGCACTTCCGCTCCGAATGCCGAGGTTTCGTACCCAGTGACCCTCTGGCACTGATGTCTTGCTTTAAGGCTCTTTCAAGCGGTCTACACAGGTAGACACTGCCCATGAACTTCACGGCAGGATTGGAAAGGGGAGACCAACTGTGTGCATGTAAATGGGGTGCCATGTCTGACGGGCTGAAAACCAGGAGGCGACGATGGGTGGGATGTTCCGGGCACACAGGTAAAGATCGGAGGCGGAACGCACCTGTCAGAACCTTCCTTAAACTTAAAACACCAACCAGCATCTTTGACCTTGGAAATCTGAATGACCTCATCACACAGTTATTTAAAGTATGCAGCACTCAGATGAGGGGCACCGCTAAAAACAGAATCGGCCCCTGGCCCCGGAGCCGACAGACGTCCCAGTCCGCTGCGGCCTGAGCTCCATAAGCTGAAGCCAGAAACCACCGCAGCAACGGCCCCGGGGCTGGGCCCGCAGCACCACGGCAGACACCACCTTCCAAGGGCGTCCCTGTTGCCAATGAGAAGGATCTCTTCAGCTGGTTTCAAAAGCACAGTCACGCTCCGCAGAAACAGTCTCCTTTTAAATTTCAAGGAGGGCTCACACGACGGCCGTAACTCGCCTCACAGCTATGAGTCCACCCCCCCGCACCCCCCCGCTGCCACAGCACATTTCATAAATGCGTCTCCTGGACAAGCCCAGCTAATGCGGGTTAATTTTATTGTATTTCGGGGCTGTCTCGCAGTTGTGCGCAATTACCTTTATCATTTTATTGCCCAGGCAAAAAGTAATCAGAACAATTATTTGAAAACGGAGGTTTATAAATTCTAAATCACAGTGGCTGGCATTTTTGATAAAACGGCAGCTTTATCTTGGGAAGCGGCAGGGCCAGGGGATAAATCACGCATCAGTCAAGTGCGGCTGACCCCAAGTGCATTGCACAATATCGCAAGTGCTTCCGAAGAAACTTTCCGGCGCCATCCATCATCCTTCATAATGCTAAAATAGCTGCCCACCTGAACAACAGGAGCTGGAGGAGAATAATAAAAAAAAAAAGGAAAAGGAAACACTCCAGGCCGTATGGGCGAAGCCATCACCCGGCCTCCCTTTAAACTCTAAGCTGTGGCCTGTGCGCGTAAACAAATACGTCTTTACAATAACTCTAAACATCTGCATTCACACTCATCAGCTCCTTGGTCACCGTGAATGCCACATGGGGCTAGAGACCCCCAGAGAACAGGTGCTGTCCCAGCCTTGGTGTCGCTGCGTTCTCTTTGGACCCGGTGCTCTTGAAGCCCGCTGTCTCCGTCTCCACGGGGCCTGTGCAGGTAGCAGTGGACTCCGCCTATGCATCTGTTCTCTGGGCCTGGTTTCCCCCAAAAAACTGATTGCTAAAGAAAAGAAAAGAAAAAAAAAAAGAACGGAACTTGACTTGAAAGCCAGGAAGACAGGGAGGGGCCCTGCAGGCCCCACATCGGTTTTCCTTAAGTTAATTCCAGGTGGCAGGAAGCACCGAGGTGACGCGGGCCATCAGGAAGGCAGCTGGCCCAGTCCCCAGTCACATCTTCACAGGGCGAAGCCGCCTCGGACCCCGGCCGCAGCTGTCTGGAGGGTGCCACACCCCCTGCACACACTACCCATACCTGGTTTCACTGGCCTCCGTGAGACAAAGTGAAGCCACCGTGGGATCGCTGGCTTCCCTTCTGTCAGGAAGCAGCCCCACCAGAGGAAGACCACTCCGCACCTCTCTGCAGGTGACACGGGGACAAGGACTATGGAAAGGTCCAGCTGGGCAGGACTGGAATTTATTAGCTAAATATGCCTGGCACCGCGCCAGGTGCTTTCCATACATTAACTCATTTACTCCTTCCAGCAGCCCTCAGGTAGAGCAAATTACCTGTAGACGAGAACACAGACTGAGGGGATCAGCAGCCAGCCCGAGGGCACAGCACGTCAGTGGCAGGTGGGTATTCAAGGTCAAATTCCAGCAGACTTCCAAGCCTAGACTCTGTCAGATGCGCAGCCTCGTCCACCCTGCATGTGTCGGCACAGGCCCGGGGGTTCCGCAGGGACCAGTGCCGCCGAGCCTCCCCGGGGCCTGGGCAACTCTCCAGGGCAGAAGCCTCGGTGCAGGGCGCCCACCCACGGGGGCTGCTTCGCCTCGTGGCCTACCAGGACACAGCGCACTAGCCTGCCTGCCCCCGCAGGGAGGACGGAGCGCAGGCGGGAAGTGCTCCCGGCTGCCTGGAACAAGGTCTGGACCTTCATCAGACGGACACTGACCGTCGCCGTCAGCAAACTGGCATGGCCCTTCGCCACCAGCAGCCCCCAATGCAGTGGACGATCTCATGAAATGGGAGTCGATCTCAGACCCTGCCTCCCAGACACCCACGAAGGCACGCCAGGCCTCAGAGCCGTCGGCACCGCGCCTCCGAGAACGGATTCTGCGCGAGTCAGACAGGCAGTGCCGGACCTCGCGAAGGGTTTCATGCTCACCCAACCGGTTTTCACCACGTCTCTCTACAACAAAGGGAGGTATGACTCCACGAACCCTGCAGAGGTAAAAAACAGCAATTCGACCAAAAACGGGAATGAAAATAAAATGGGTTAATAAAAAACAAAACAAAAAGCCCCTGAATGCACAGAGAAGGCTAGGACAGGAAATTACTACTCTTCACGTAAAATGATGTTAGAGGACCCTCACTGCTTTACTTCCTCTCAGCACGCACATTTGGATATTTGAGAAACCAGCCCATTAACTGGTCCACTTGTTCTGAAAGAGATGACTTCCTGTCCGCCGGCTCCAGGCCCAGGGTCTCCCCGAGCCCCCAGCCACACCCCCACTGAAAGAACGCTGCAGGCCACCGGGCTGCCAAGCCCGCAGAGGACGAGTCTTCTTTGCTAGGAGGGTCTTGCCGGTCAGCCCCCGCCAACCCCGTGCCCGCAGCACAGCGACACAGGTTTGCTCCCGTCTGTGAAAGAGCCCCCCCGTACGTGAGCGTGAGCAGACGACGGGTACCAGTGTCCCTGTCCCCGAGGGCGTGGTGAGCACGGGAAGCTGCAGGCTCAGATGCGACCCTTGTGACTGATTCGAACTGGAGGTATCAGGAAACGAGATGGAGAGCACACAGAAACTTCCCCGCACGTGCACGACTCTTCCAGACAAAGTGTACAAAAGAAAACCCACTGCACTGGCATCTGTGTGCACACAGGGTCTGTCCTGACCCCAAGACTGGGCAGCAGAGGACCTGGGAGATGGGACAGATGGGGGAGATGGACGGGGAGGACGAGAAGCTCCATGGGACGTCCCTGGTCCCCTCACTGCATGGATGGGCATTAACATTCGCCATGGAAACCCTTGGTGGCCTCAGGGACTCGGGCCCACGGCGCTGCGTGTTTGCCTCCAAGCCCTGTGGGTGCCGAGGTCTGGGTCCAGTGCGAGGACACAAGCCGTGGCTGGGACAGGGAAAGGTGGAATGGATCACAGATTAAGATCAGGGCCAGCTGTCTGTCTTCAAAAACCAGACTCAGAGGCGTGTCCTCCTTCCTAGAGTCAGGCGCTGCCCAGAATGCCGGCTCACGGCCCCCACCCTGCCAGGCCTCTCCGGGCACCCGTGAGGGGACAACGGCGACCACAGCGAGACCGCTACATTCCAGTGCAGCCCTTCCAAGGGAAAAGGGGACCGCTGTGTGTGGGCTGATTTAAAACAAAGCAGAACACCCTGCCGGGGGACGTTTCTCCCTGTGTTTTCTCCCAGAGTGCTGAGGCCGCAGAGACAGGCGGCCTGGGCACCTCACCCTGGACTCCATGGTGGCTGGTGGGACAGAGCCCGGGAGGGCTTAGCTCAGCCCCCAAACCTGGAGTGGAGCCCTGGCCAGGCCGCATGGCGCAGGTAGAAGCGGCGGCCAGGGATGGCCACCTGTGTTTTATTTAGACATTTTTATAAGGAAGCCAGAGGTTGAAAGCACACCCAGGAAAACTACACAAATTTAGATTTCACTAAAATGTTAAGTCCCTCAGGCCTAGGCATTAATCTCGTAGTAAAGGCGGTCTCTCCCTCACTGGTCGCTCATCTGACCTTCATAAATTGCTAGCCACACTCACTGGACGGGGGGACGCGACTCTGTCGTGCGATGGCCACTCTGGGAGTGGGGGGGCAGGTGGGAGGAAGAGCAGTAACAACGAAAATTCCAGGCACTTGTGTTTCCTTAAACATTCATAAAACAGCTTCCCGTTCGTAAGGACGCTCGACCCGAAAGAAATGAGGCGTCCGTTTTCTTTCCTTAAAAACAGTGAGGATCAACCTAAAAGGGAGGCTGCGAGTGGCCAGCACCAGGCCGCGTGGCCCTCTCACTCTGCCCGCGGAGCCCCCCCACCGCCTGCCGCCCACCCTGTGCTCGGGAGGTCTGCCAGCGCCAACCCCACCACCCGGGCCTCCAGGGACTCCCAGGCAGCATCAATCTTGTCGGCACCATCCTGCTGGACACGGGGAGACCCAGATGGTCCCGCGGAGGCTTTGGGAGTGTCATTACATTCTCTGTGACCAGACACGGAGCCGTCTCTGCAGGACTGAACATCCGGGTGACACCCTGACGTCCTTTCACCATGGAACACGGCTCGGCCGAGGAGACGGGGAGAAGGAATCTGGTGGAAGGAGATAAGCCCGCGAGGGGACCCCGTGCCACCCTCCCCACCCGACAGCGAGCCTGCGTCCGTGTTATCATGCTGCCCCTCCACCGGCGGCGGCGCAGGGACGGGGACGGCTCCCGGGAACGGTTCCAGAACCCCAGAGGCGGCCCGGGCAAGACAGACGAGGAGCATGTCCTTTCTTTACAAGCAAATGGGCATCTGACAGCGCGGTGGCTCGCCCACGGCCGCCAGCACGCCACGGTCGGTGGGCAGAATGCAGAAAGGGTCTTGCCGCTCGGCCCACAAAAGGGTCAGCTCCGTGGGGCAGAAACGCCCTGAACTTTTGTAAGGGCTCCCCTCTCACAAGCAAACCCAAACACCTAATTACCAGGTGACTCTTCATAGCTTCTAAAATAGCTGGCCTAGCCCAGTTTCACCAAGCAGACACCTGGAGATGCAGAGAAAACTCCTGCCTGACTCCGGCACTGGCCTGGACCCAGAGGACCCAGACACCCGCCACTCTCGGCTGGGCCACGTCCACCAGGAAGTCAAAGAGAGATCAGTTTTACTGACAGACAGCAAGTTCTTATCAGAGAAACTGAACCAGAGATCAAAGCTGTTAATTTCGTCCCAAATCCAAAAGCTGGTGAAGGGAGAACTGGAGACGGGATGGAGGGTCCGGGGCTGGTGTTGCCGCGTCAGTGGCTTTGCAGCACAAATTGATTTCCAACAAAGCCCTTTCCGCTTCTCGGATGCGGCCCACTTCACACGGGGCTGGCCCGACAGAACGTCTGGTTCTTCCCGACGACGGCTCTAGTGCTGCTTATTTGTGTCTCTTCCCTCGAAATGATGTTAGACTGCGTTGTGACAGCTGTCATGGCAGCGTGCGTTAAAAAGAACAAAACAAAACTGGTGAATTTTCATGCAGCCATTTGAATACCGAAGAGGGAAGAAAATAAGCGATATTCTCAGCATATCGTGCTTCCTTATTTTAAGAACGGTCTCACCACAGCTGAAGAAGATCTGTGCGGTGTACAGGGAAGGCGTTGTGACTGCTCAAAGGTGTCCGGAGTGGTCTGTGCAGGTTCTCGGTACCACTGGCATTGTGGCCAAACCATCCTCTGCAGTGCGGCCGTCTCACGCACTGGAAGGTGGGGAGCAGTGCCCCGGCCTCTCCCCGCAGAAGCCAACAGCAGGACACAGCCGACACACTCGAACACCCAAATTGATACATTTATTGGTGAAAATGACAAATGCATCTTTCGTACTGGAGTTTTTGGTCCAACCCAGTATTTTCAGTGTCCTGTTCGGGCAAGCTCCTCCCCCATGGCGGTGAAGGCCACACTGAGTGCGCAGTGGGGGAAGTGTGTGATGCACTCGTGGACAAAGGGGTTTGCTCAAAGCACCGGTGGTCAGCAATCAGAAACAAAAGCTGGCAGAGAAAAGCACACGCTGGACCCGGAGGGACTCGAAAGCCCATGCTCACTCGTCAGTAGACGTCTAGTCCATCCATACCGCGCTGCCAGGACGGCAGCTCTCAGCCTGGGGGGTGCAGTGCAACTTGGTTAGAAGGCAGTAAAATTAGAAACTCAGCCACTAAGTGGCACTCGTCACAATTCAAATGTCAGAGAGCCCCCCAAGATGAGTGGCTACCACACTGGACAGCCGAGATAGGACACGCCCACCATTGCCATGACTTCTGCTGGCACAGCCGACCACCCCGCCACTATATGCGTTGGCGGAACTGAGGCCCAGGAGGGACGAGCTGGTGTCCCTGATTGCCCAGGGGCCCGGCCACTAAGCAAGCGGTCGGTCCCAGCGGGTCAGTCACTTCTGCCCAACACAAGTCTAAGCTTCTGTGGTCAGGGCCTGGTCCGGCCAATTTGGAGTCGGTCACACACCCTGAAGTACACCCCAGACACACCCACCTGTGAGCACCCGATGCACGGCAGGTGGGAGGGGCCATGACACCCGCTGCAGATCCAAAATCACAAGACACAGTCTCTGAACTCAGGGCGCTGAGGGGCTGTGAGCCACTTCTCAGCCCACAAGACTTCAGAAGTCTTCTCTACCCGCTTTGGTTCTCAAAAACACAGTGAAAAGCATCCTTGTGCACAAAATCTCAGTTATTTCTTTTTATTTTATTTTATTTATTTATCCTTAGAGGGGAAGGGAAGGAGAGAGGGACAGAAATATCAATGTATGGTTGCCTCTTGTGTGTCCCCTGCTGGGAACTGGCCTGCAACCCCGGCATGTGCCCTGACTGGGAATCGAACCTTGATCCTTTGGTTTGTAGGCCTGCGCTCCATCCACTAGCCACACCAGCCAGGGCTCAATTATTTCTTTAGGACAG